>MQTX01000348.1:0-31733 GCA_009735665.1 Angiostrongylus cantonensis
GTCTGCAGCCTTCGCAAAATGAGCGGAGATCGCGGGTATGTTAAGGTGTTTAGCTACACTTCTATGAGATTGAAGCGATTTCTCTTAGCGCAATGGTGATTAAGGACTTTGAACGCTTCATTCGTTAATGGCAAAATTAACATCGACTTTATTATTGAGATCTTGTTACCTACAGAGTTGTTGAGGAAATGGTGGTATTGGTAGTGACGCTACTTCTGGTTGTTAGCTCTTATTTAGCGCATCTTCTCTAGCTTCCTTACGGAGTCTATCTAGAAGTTGGTGTAAACTACATGCGACCGTACGCTAGGATAGCTTAGGGTTCAGATGGTGAGAAACTTGGGCCCATTTCAAACAACGAGCGCGCCCCGTTCAAGGAGAGACTTGCCTCCTTCCATCATTAGGCTTGGATTTTTTGCACATTTATTTATTCTATTGTGATTCGTTTTATCTTCGTTAGCAGTATTTCTATACTTTTTTAAAGCCATGTTGTGGTTTTATTAATACAACCTTCAAATTTTCGCTGTAAAGTTTCTTTAGCATTTGACCTAATAGAATTGCAAGTCAACACTGACCGGCTTACTATTCTCCTCCATAGGAGGTCTTTCAACAACTGAGCTCAATGTTTTTTCTTTGTCTCGCACTTCCTCCACTTGGCGAACATCTGATCGTGGTTGCTTTGTAGACAGGTGCGCAGTATTCTTAATTCGGTGCCCATTACTCTGTGGCTATCCTCTAGTAATCCACATACATCGTGTGGTCGTCCCCGTTTGGTGAAGTTCAGAACGACTAGGTGTTGCGGACTGTTTTAGAAAAATGCATTGTCTGCCGAGCGAAGGCGACCTTTTCTCTTGGTGACAGCAGAATTGCTAATATCTTGTTGGTTCATCTTTTAATAAATCCCACAACCTAATTTCTACTGACATCGCATTTCATGCTGAGACATTTTCAAAACGTGTAGCCACGGCCAGATCAAGCTGCGATTACACTTTCTTGGAGGTCAAGTGTTGCACACGGCTTCATTGAGGTCCTCAATCTGCTTTTTTTTCAGCCAACCTTTTACCCTAACGGTGCCATCAACAATCACCCAACAATGAAAGTTTGCCCTTCAAGAGATATTGGTGACTGTTGCATTACAAAATCTTCATCGAAAACACCGAATATTGAGCTACAGCGAAGGTGAGATCAGGCCCATTAAAACAGTTGCGAATACGTAGGCAATAGATGACTCTTTCTCTTTCCGCTAGGTCTCAACAAATTTCCCCCATTGCTTGTCTTCCACAGAAAAACATGACATAAAAGATAATGTTGATGAGGAAGATACTATCGTATTCTCGCTGTAAAAATAGAATTAGCAGCGTTGTATATCGAGTTTTGGTATATTAGACGGAAAAAAGCTCTTCGTTAAGACTGGACAAAGTGAAGCAGAATGGTGACGAGGAGAGCATGAAGAACACTCTGCTTTCATCGATTGAGCATTTCGGACCATATAAATCATGTAAGAACGAAAATCTAAATCTAATCCTCTTCTGCGTTTTTACAAGAATGAATCTTCACAAAGTTGTTCAAGATGATACAAAGTATCGGGTTCTACTCTCACCTCTGAATTTCGCTATTACGTCGGATTGATATGTTGTGTTCAACACTTTCCGATGCCTTGCTTTGTCTTTTACTTAGTGCTTTACTAATTCTGCGAATTTCATCCGGTTAAGAAAGATATAAGTTACACGACATGCGGAGCGATGGGTGCATAGCAAACGGCCAGTTCTTGCTCTCTTCCATTTCAACTGGCAGTCTTCGTTGACAAAAGTCGTTGACGTTTCTTCAGATATTTCTTCCCAATATGTCGAAAGTAGAAGTTGCACGACTCTTCAACGACGAAATAATAGTGCACATCGATAAAGGATAAAGCTCTCGGCGTTGCTCAATCCCTGAAGGATGCCCCATGCATTCGACTTCATTAAGCATCGTTGGAGGTGATTGAATGCATATCTGGCCATTACAATGACTCGCGGAGGCCGGCCGATGTATGAAGCCAGTGCTGTTTGGTTTGGTACCAATTTGCCGACCCCGGAGGGATGGAGGGCTTGGTGGGCCATGGGCGCATTTTCACGTGCGCGCCGTAGTGGCGCCTCCAACCACTGCGCCGCACGCGCCCTATGCACATCGATAGGTAGAATCATAGTAACTATTCCTCAAATAGTTCCTATTTCCCTGTTACCTTAAAACTTCTGCAATAACTGTTTTACTTGAAATCCTTATACACCTATTCTTGCATGTTCTGTAAATTGTCTCTCAACTACCGTTTCAAGCATTTGCCTCGCAGCAGGGCTAGAAAGAGATACTGTAACTTCTTTGTATCTCCGCTCTTCTTTGTCCGTTGATTCGGACGCTGAATTAACTGCCGCCAGCTGCATGTACTTTCAAGCAATCGGCAGTTCCGCTGCACTTTTTGTGTAAGCCTATGTATGCCATTCACGAACTCTTTGTACAAGAAATTGTATTAGCTGACAAAGTACACAACCTCCCTTTGAGCACTATCTCTGATCCCCTCTGTAAAACCCCACCCATTACAGACAGAATATGAGGAGCACCATTAGTCATCACTGGCAGTGCCTGTCCTCCAATCCGGCAGAGTCTGCCTCCCAATATACCAGTGCCTAGCTTCCTTCTGTTGCATCACTTGTTCTCATCTCAGTCTCGATCGTATATAACCAATTAGCCACCTGTCATCACATATTGCATATTATTATGCACTGTTGTTATTGCTATATACTGTTGTAACCCAAACTCGAGGTTGCCTACGGCAGTTAAGGAAAAAATCCCACGTGGCGAATCCATACAATGTCGAGCATTCCACGTACAGTTGGCGGACAAAAGACAAATCCGACCAACTCCGCAATCCACTGGCCAACTAACAAGAATGAATAAGACGGAATATTTTTTCTTGATAGTATATGCCACGGATCTCCTTCATATGAGGAATCTCGAGCCGGTTAGTCGCGAGGCTACGTGGCGCGTCCCCAGGTGGCGGATAGGGGGTTAATCGCGGACCAAAAGCGACCTTTGCTTCCCTGAGACGCAGGTGGATCCAGGGGATGGACTCCCTGTTTCTGCTGCGCCGATTTGGCACATACTTTCTGTAATTGCTAGGCGTATTCATGCGTGCGTGTGTGGGTGCGTTCTCGCTTTATGCGGATTGTATTCTACGACTCAATTCGGCCAAAAGCCTACAATCAAGTGATAGGGAAGTATATGGTAGGCGGTTAGGAGTCGCACCAACAAATAAGCTCCATGTCCACTCTTGGAGAGCCTGGCAAGCTACCCGTGAGTATAACCAGCCCCCACGTTCAGAGCCCAGCAGGCTTTACGTGGGTATCAAATATGCTAAACACAGTAAAAAAAACGGGCCTAATTTCCCTGACCCCGAAAGAGCCCCCATTTTCGCAGCGTTGGGTAGCACGAGTACGGAGAGGCTGGTAAAATCTCAGGGCCAATGGAAGCTCTCTAGATTAAGAAGTATGGTGACGATCTGTACCGACAACGCACGTACACTTGCATCCGAGTCCTCGATAGAGGACTTGCTCATGCAAGCAAGAATGATAAGGTACGACGTCATCGGCCTGGCCGAGACGAGACGACGCCACCCATTCAACGGTGTCTATGACACTGGAGAAGAACTGTTCTTCGGAACATGGGACAGTAGAGGCGTAGGCGGTGTCGGAGTTCTCGTCAACACAAGTTTGTCCATGAACATCACTTCATTCGAACAGCTTACAACCCGAATCGGACGTTTACGATTAAACAGATGTGGATCAATACCGGCTTTGACAAGCTTCGTCGTATTACGCGCCAACACCAAACTATGACGTAGAAGAAGTCGAAGCGTTCTACATGGACTTGGAGAAGTTCTACAGAGAAGACCATACATTCTTCAAGGTCATCATTGGAGATGTCAATGCCAAGATCGTCTGAGGAACGTCACATTGGGACCCACGGATTAGAATAGAACGAGCAGGGTGAGCGGCTCTCTGAGTTTATCATGGCGACCAAGACCATCCATGGTAACTCGCAATTCCAGAAACCCTCCTCTCCCTAAACGCTGGATGGGGGAAGTCTTCCATTGGAGGGCACCATTACGAAATAGACCACATCACAGCAAATAGAAGAACTTGCCTAACCGATGTCGCCGTTATCCCAAAATTCTACACGGGATCAGACCACCGTCTCCTTCGTGCAAGATTTTATCTAGCGCCATAAAAGCTGAGAGCTCGAAGGTCACCAAGAGACATCTGTGTCAAGAAACTCTCGAGCTAATGCGCCAGCGTGGAATCGCACGAGCTGTGGGAAACCGCCAACAAACGTCCGAGCTTGCGAAACAGTGCAGACAGGCGATAAAAGACGATCTTAAAGAGAGAAGAGCAGCAGTAATGCTCGAAGCTGCAGAGGCTGGGAAAAGCATTCGCGAAGCCCGCCAAAGCTTCGCCAATTACAAGACCAAGATGATTCCACTCCGACGCCCAGACGGAACAATAACAGCGTCCAGAAAGGCAATGGAGAAAATCATTTACGATTACTACTCAGATCTCTTCGATAGCCACGTCCACCTCCCGTCTTATGAAATAAAAGAGGATGGATATGTTGTACCACTGGTTCTCCCTTCCGAAATCCGACATGCCATTTCGTCGGTGAAAAATCGAACAGCACCAGGTCCGGAAAGGATAAGATCAGAACATCTGAAGAACCTTCCGCCAGTCCTCGTAAGCGCACTGGCTGGGCTCTTCTCACGTTACCTCTCTGAATGCAAGATCCCTACCCAGTGGAAGACCAGCAAGAGTGTATTGTTGTTCAAGAAGGGGGACCTACACGATATAGGCAACTATCGCCCAATCTGCTTGCTGTCTGTCTTCTACAAACTTTTCACTCGAGTCATCCTAAACAGGATTGACAGAACACTGGACGAAGGACAGCCATGCGAGCAAGCAGGGTTTTGAAAAGGATTTAGCACGATGGACAACATTCACACGTTAACAAGGCTCATTAAAGTATCGCGAGAGTACAAAAGACCGCTCTGTCTCACTTTCATCAACTTACAGAAGGCCTTTGACACAAGTGAGATAGAAGCAGTCATGGAAGCCCTTGGTAGTCAAGGAGTGCCTACTCAGTACATGAAGATTCTTCTTGAGCTGTACAACAATTTCAGAACCAAAATTTCTCTATTCTACAACGATATTAACGTTGAGGTCAAAAGAGGAGTTAGGCAAGGCGATACAATCTCGCCAAAATTACTTACAAACACCCTCCAGAGCGTCATGCGAACATTGGAATGGGATAACATGGGAGTGAAAATCGACAGTCGGCAGATACATCACCTTCGCTTTGCTGATGATATCGTTCTTATAACCCCAGACATTAGCCACGCGGCACGAGTGCTTGCGGACTTTGATAAAGCGTGTGGAAAGATTGGTCTTCGACTAAATCGCTACGTAAGCAGGATGAAAGATCACTCAACGTTATCGAAAGCGCAGTCGAAAGGACGATGCTAGGAGTATCCCGTTTCACACAAGTAAGGGACGGGATCCGAAGCTCCGATCTACGTCAACGATCGAAAATCAAAGATGCCGTTCTATACGCCAAACAGTCGAAAATAAGATAGGCAGGACACGTAATGCGTATGAATGATAACCGATGGACAGGGGCTGTTAGTGATTGGATTCCTCGGGATGTCAAACGTACTGCAGGAAGGCCACCGACCCGATGGTCTGGTCAGAGTTCCTCACGAAGAGCGTAGAAGAAAGATATGATGCCTAACGAGTTTCTAAAGCGAGTAGAACCCGTTGGGCTACTCTTGCACGCGTCAGGGAAAAATGGAGGATTTACTGGCGCCCGCTCGAGTCACTCGACGATCAATGGGACTACAGGTGATACAGGTGATAGTATATGTAGAAAAATTGGATTGAAACTGCTGTCGAAGTAGAAGTCATGAATGGTGCTCTAGTTTGCTATTCTGGATACAGTAGCTACTCCGTCTAAACCACCAAGAAGGGATATTTTAAGCGCCTATTGGCATCTTAACGGGTGTTGTCGGTTGCATCAAACTTCTTTCACTGAGATTTACTTTTATCGGTTCCTTAGACAACTCGCAGTCCTGCATGTTCAGGCGTGAGTTGAGGTTTCCTGCAAGTACAGCATTCAGCCGTCGAATATTTTCTGTCTAAGAGCATATTTCGCAATTTTAGCTCTCGGTCTAAAAGCTCTCTGCTGAGTTTAAAGCCCTGGCCTGTCTTCACACTGCAGGGATTATTTTGAATGAACCGACTGCATTTTCTCAGTCATGTTGTTCATAGCAGCTTCTTACTGGCGATTAGCTAAAGAAGTAAATCGCAACAGTTTATAAGAAAACGAATTTTAGGCGGACGAAATATCGAATAGGTAACTGCGAAATTGCTTAGGCAAAACTTTAAGTGAGGACAACGGTTGGTTTCACTGTTACCACCCCTCGAGTGGATTCCCGTATCGAGAGGATAATATTTGATACATTAAGTCTTCTCTGCTGGCTGAACGTCATGATGGCTTCGGACGGCTTTTCACCTTTTGTAGTCTTCGAAATAAGATGTGGGGTTTTTCAGACGCATTTTTAAGCTAAACACTGAAGCATAAGATGGTGACATTCTTCAAGGTTCATGATCTTTTGTGATGAACTCCTCAAATTCACGTAGAATGCGTTGCCCTAATCTTCATAGTAGCCTGTTACACCGTAACAATGAAGATCGTCAAAAGCGGCATAGGAATATTTTTCAATAGTGAGTCCTCTATTTTGGTCCCAAATTGTTTAAAGAGATCAACTCAGTGGATACTAAACTACTAGAAGGTACTGAACTGAGGACGGACAAGCGTGATAGACCGTACATGCATCCCGTGAAAATCATTTTTACTGGTTGTATCTCCTCGCAGAGGACACGTGTGTCGCAGCGGTCAGAAGCCCTCTGCAGAGCACACATGGGATCGATCTTCTGCGCTCATCAAGGCTTACATCTTTCCGGGGTCGGCAAATTGATACCAGACTTGTCTGAGAGGACAGCAGCACTGGCTCGATACATCGATACATTCAATCACTTTCAAATGATGCTTGATGAAGTCGAATGCATGGCGAATCTCTCAAAGAATGATAAACACCGAAAGCTTTATCCTTTTTATTTTTTTCTCGCACTGGTAATTCCAATAATCATGGGCCTTCACCGCATCTCTCGAAATTTAAGCAAGCTGGAATGGCTTTAAGATTTCCGCAAACTTTCTTTTTCGGACTTCAGAGAGTGTTTCGGAGTTAGAAGAATAATATCCTTTACTACCTTTTGACAGAACACAGGAGTGGTGCATTGGCGGGCTCATGTGTCGAACTTACTTGTTGGTGAAGTCTCCATATTATCCTTAATACACTTTCTAATCATTTAAGTGCAGGCTTTTGGCTGAATCGCCATTCAGCATACAGTCATCGTGCATACACATCCGCGCATACACATCCGTGATTGTCAAATGTGGATATGTGCTTGTGTATATACTAATATAGGTGGATGTGGTACAGTAAGGGCAGATAGAAACCTCCTATCAGCGTTCAACTCTGTCTTTCTCCACCATTCTGGTAATGTGCTATATAGCCTCACCAGTATTGTTCTCGATTTCCGCAACAATGTGTCCGGCGTGAACCGCAATCATAAAGATTATATCCAAAAATAGCAAACTCTCGATGCACTTTCAGATTGGAGGCAGCATCCCGCAGTGGACGGTAGACACCATGGTGCGAATCAAGAAGCACAAAACACTTCCGCTAGGGTGTCTTAGCTTTTCCATAGGATTACATTAAGTTGTTATTACGAAGCCTTACTATGGCAAGCGTTTCGAACCACTGTCTTCGTCGAAGCCACGTTGATTTCGGTCATTTGTAAATGACGGTTGTTTTTAAAACAAAAGCAGTATTGGAAATGGTTCAAAATGACCTTCAGGACATGTCGTCATTTAAGGTCAAGCTGCCGACATTACATCACGATTTTCATCATTCAAGAATGTTAGCAAGGTGGAATGAGCAACCCAAGTTTTTTGATCTATACCGCTTTTTGATGCTTTCTTCTAGAATTTTCAGATTAGGCAATAAAACCACCAAGAGCCTACAGTTTTTTGATACTTTGATTTCTATGAGAGCTTTAAATTAAATGGCTGAAACACTATGAAATCCCAAATTGCAAACAGAAATCTGGATGTAGTTAACGCTCATAGGTTCTCGAACTCCGTGAATGTCAACACCAACTGCTTTCACATAAACTTCCGTTGTTCTGAATTTATTGTTTAGTGCAAAATATCCTATACGGATTTCAACGAGGAAACAGAGAAATAAACTATTAAATAATCTAAAAAAACAGAGTTTAAAACAAGGAAGAGAGTGCGAAAAGAACACTGAAAACGTGCAGTATGAATGAGCATCGCCCGACAGTTGAAGGATACGACAACAAATAAAAAGAGCGATTGATTGAGTGAGTGACTGGAATGAGCGTCTCAATCAGCTATCCGAACGTCTTTCGGAGAATTTGAACGCTGCGCACGCTTTCCGAACGAGATTCAGGTCGATCGGCATTCCTCAGAATACCACCACCAGAAGTCGATGACGGCGAATCCACGCGATATCCTGTAACAAATGCAGCAATCAGAACTGCTCGCATATATAGGGATGGTGAGGTATGAGCAAAACTCGGTCAAAATTACATTCAGTTAGGTAAAAGCTGCTGCCTGGTTCGCAATGTTTTAACCTTTTTTACTCCGTGTTCACTAAACATGGTTGAGAGAAAACCGAAGCAAGGGCATCGATTGGCGTGGTGGAGAGCACGAGAACCCTTAAAAGGGTAGTTGCGGTTTCGAAGTCCATTTGGAGCTTCGAGTTTTGCTTATATCTTACTCTTCCCATGGTTGTGCTTCACATCATGCGGATTCTTGAAAAATGAATAGGTACTAAACAAAAGTAAAAAAACTGTTCTTAGTGTTTTCGTTCCAGACATCTTCATAACAATTGTTGTAAACACACGACAATCAAATAATCTATATTTACTTTGTCAAATCGAGTATTTTTTCCCATACACTATTAACTCAAATTTGAGATCTTCCGATCTTCTCATATGTAACAAGACTGGTTGAATCCCTTTCTGAAGACTCCTCAAGATTTAATCGAAACGCAATAAGTCTTTCCATGGTTCTACTGTTCTCGCTAACTTCAAGGAATAGATCTTTAAAAATCACTACCATGTCAGTGGAATGAAAGACATTTTTGGGACTGCAGGTTTCTCAGAAGATCATTAAAATATTCAAGTGATCGAGCAATGGGGTTCAATGAGAAAAAGCACCCAAAACATCAAATTTGCTTAAGTGAATAAGAATAAATCTGCTATTTACCATTTCTGCTTTCCGATTGGTATCTCTCCGATGCGAATTCTCGACTTCTTTCACGTCTGGACTCCGTTATGCTGTCTTGTGCGGCTGAAAAAGTTGTTCTCAACCTTTTGACCAGTCAAATAGGGGTACCATTACAATGTACTATTTTCTAATATATATGAAGAATAGTAGAGATCATTTCAGAATGAACTGGTCTAACTAAAAATTTATTACAAGATAGTTCACATATTAGACACCTCTATTAAGTTGCTTTTTAATCGAGTCAGATAGTTCTTGATCGGATGGACGCCCATCAACTTCTTGTTCTAAACTCATATTTGAGGTAACAGCTATAAACTGAACAGAAATGAAGTGGCGCCGATGATTTGTTGTCTGCCACACTTATCTGTTAATGTCTTATCTACAATTTAGAGCAAATCGAAGGCATACCTGATCGGGTATCAACACTTGTTCTCCTCGGATGCATAAAAGAGCGGCTTTCATTTTGTGATGATACAAAATGCGGTGATACCTCTCTAGTGTGTGATTCGTATCTTAACGAGCAATAAAGTAGGAACAACTGTGACCAGTGATTGAACTTCACGGTTTTAGTGGCGAATCTCAAAAAACTTCGAAAACATACCTATACTTAGATGACGTTGTGTAGTCACTAGTATGAGGACTGTGACGAATTTCGTGATCGCGGATTCTATCACGTTCATGGTCGCGATCTCGATCGTCCTCGCGTCGTATGTATATCTCGCGCTCACGGTTGCGCTCACGTTCTCGTTCACGTTCCCGTTCGCGTTCTCGTTCGCTGTCCATTTCACGGTTATTATCACGCGATGCATAAACCTCACGCGAACTGCTATCACCAGTTTGTACATGGAGCGGAATCTCGGTGGAGCGCTGTGAGTGTGATCCATCTGTAGTTACACGAAGACCTTATTTATCTTGTATTGAAACCCACTACTGACTGAAAATAGAAAGACGGCGATATTGTCCATAGTCGGTTAAATACTGGAAGTTGACTCTATTGCTATTAACTTGCATTTTAAATGGACGGAAACCAATTCAGAATTGTACCACAACTGCCACAAGCATTGAGTTAGGCGTGAAAAGGGCGGAGAGGAAACAAAATGCACACTTTTATTGTGCAACTAAATCTGGTGGAATAGGTAATAACCTTTTAGTAAAACTTGTCCATCGCGTACGAATGCAGGATATTCTGCCTAGTAAATTCTTTTAGAAAAGTCTATTAGAATTTGCTACCACTTCCTTTGAATCTCTTTTTTCCCTATGGATGAAGCTATGAGGCTTCGCAGGTTAAGGTCTTTTCTTTTAAAAAAATCAGTTTGTAAATTTACTAACCAGTGTGGTCAAAAGCATACTTTCACTGCTCTTTTATATCTACGATGCTCTTTTTAAAGTATTCCAATAAGAATAAAACTAATGAACAATGTGATGCTCACTTATGGACGCTATTGTCTTAAAATGTTCTGAGCATGTCAAACTCACCTAGACGAAATTCCTTTAAAAAAAAACAAGAAGTTTAACAAATCAAAGTGAGAGAGAAGTGTGATCATTTGGTCCTTCAGAAGGGAACGCTTTGCATTGTGTTAGCTGAGGTAGCAGCTCCCAAGCGTTCCTCACGACGAGCGGTTAGCAACACAAAATCCCGCAAAAAAAAGCTGCCATCTATGTGAGTCGATCAGAATAGTACTACAATTAAGTTCGTGAACTATAGTGACATATGGTTTATGTGCAGTGAGACCACTATTAAATTTTCTGTTATGTTTCACAAAAATGTATTCGAAATCCTTTGACGTCACTGATAAGGAAGTCATGTGAAGCAGAGCCAGTCAGCAGTGAGTCTGGTTAGTTAATTAGTTCATTTGGGATGATCCAGCATTATTAATCTCGTTCTTGCAACCAACAGTGATAATATTAAATTAATGGGTGAAGTTACGAAGAAGAATGTTATGCAGACATGGCCGATGTACGGTTACACATACATGACTACTCTTAAGGATATTATTCATCGTTGTAACGAAAGTTTTATTGTGGTTGAATAGCACTTGTTGGCTCTCAGTACTCACTTTTGAACGTGGATTCGTGGATCCGTTGCGATGACGAAGAGTAGGAACGTTGACCGGCACCTTCAATTGGAATCACACGATCGCGTGCGGTCAACGGAGCTGGACGACGTGGCGCTTCCACAGTAAGACGGCCCTAAAGATAACTTGACATGTGATTCCATCGAAACAGTTCCGTACGTAATCGCATAATCATAAATCACCCTCGAATCCATGTTACTTGAAATGAAAGCATGATCGACATCACGAGGCATCTGATATTTTCGTACAAAATACATTTTTGTGAAATTATCACGATCGCGTACATCCTCATGACGTCCTTCGATCATCAATGTGTCGTTTTGTGTTTTCACCTGAATCAACAATTCTTTCGCGCTCTCTGGCAAAAACTGTTCGATGCACTTTTATAGTTTGAATAGTTTAGAAGACTTTTTCGGATTTTGCTCACCGCTACAATTATGGTTTTGGAAGCATGTAGCGCAGTGGACAGAGCTACACTGTAAAACACACATCGACTTTGATCAGGAAATTCGTACCAGACCTATCTCGGAGTATAAAAAAACTAAACTGGTAAATTGGTAGGCCCCAAAGGTTATATAAGCTAAATGTGCATTCAATGAATAACCTTTAGGATGCTGCGAATAGAGTCGAAAGAATGTCGCATCCGTAAGGGTTAGGTCAACGTCAAACTTCCTTCTACGCTTTAACACAGTTATGCCAGCATTTTAAAAAATAGCCATGTAACACCTTAGAACAACCACTCTAAATTAGGATTGAAATAATCCCAACGAGCGTGTAAAGGATAAAGGATAAAGGATAAACCTGTCGGCATCTATTTATCCTTTAGGGATCCTCCATGCATTCGACTTGACAAAGCATCTTTGGAAGTGATTGAATGCATATCTGGCCTTTACAATAAATGAATCGTGGTGGCTTACTAATGTGTCGAGCCGGTGCTGCTATCCTACCAGAGAAGTCTGGTACGAATTTCCAGACCCCTGAGGGATAGAGGGCTTGGTGAGCGTGGGGCGCTGGGATCGATCCCATGTGTATTGCAGGGTGCTTCCGACTACTGGGCAACACGCGCCCCTGAACATATAAGCCCAGTAATAGTCAACAAACTGACTATACCTGAATTTCTTCGGGCCTGAACTGATAGCAGTCCAATTCTACGGCGAATTTTCTCTCATCATTGATTATATTTGTGTGAACATCAATACCTTCCTGTAACAAAATGATGGAGTTGTTTATTCTGATGCATAGAGTTTTTTTGCTAGCTCCTCATTTAGCATTATCGAACATTGCATTAAACAAGCGAAAATGAAATATTGGAACCTTAAAAATTGGCTCAGCCCAACGCGGATAGATGTCTTGCCAAAACGGATCGTTACGCCAATTATGATCGAGTTGATCCAGATGAGAGGTGAACTACAAAGAAATATGAATCTTATTATTATTCAACATGTTGCTGATGCACGGTCTTTATGGTTCCAATAGAATACCAGTAGTCTAAACGTGTCCAAAATCATCACCATTTCTAAACAGGCGAATTAATCCATAGTGCAACTGTATGAAAACCAGTTCCAGTCGAGCAATTTCACCCACAGTACGGAGGACTATTGCCATTGTAATATTTGCACAGCAGATTTCTTCTATTGAACCATATCAAACAGCGGTAATAAAAAATCTCGACAGGTGTTGACGAGCGGCGTGAAGAGAATTGCAGCCCATTTTTACCGATGACGAGACCTTTTTGTACAATATTCATGAGAAGGAATGGTATAAGTTAAACAAATTTCGTCGAAAAAATCGGCACGACCCTACTTTCCAATAGTTTTCGCAAAAACATCAACATACTCTACAATAAGAAACGTTGGTATCAATTCGTAAGCCTCTATACTTCAGTAGAGTGTAAAAACAAGAAAATCGATTAGAAAAAATCTAGGAAACATTACATAAATTAATACTCTTAGTTCTGATGTACGGTTATAGAGCAAGAGCAAAAAGGAAAGTGAAAACTAACTCTTGACATAACAGCATCCATGCGAGGCCAATCCGACGGCCAGTCGCGCCACCAGTTATCAGTATTTCGCCAAAACTAAATGTCACCACGTCAGGAAAATAAAAAAAAAAGAAAGCCTCGACGCATTTTCAAAATAGTTCTGCCACTAGATAAAAGCGCTCTTTCTGCAGATAATGATCAGTCGAGCTCATAATTGACGGATTTCAATGGCGTGATAGAAATTGAGGACGATAGATGCTGAGTATGAGGAGCGGCATTGACAGTGTGACGACGACCGGATCATAATGGGCCTTACGCCGGCTGGCTGGCCTCTGATTGACTGGCAAAGTAAGTTTCTCTGCATACGAAAATGGTCAACGTAGTAGTGGAATCTACGAGATGCCTATGTGACTTGACTAGATCTACTCCGAGATAGTCAATTCTCATACACCTAGCATTTTTTCTATTTTTCGTTAAGTATTATATGAGCTCATGCAACAACTACGATGATAGCCAAAGCGAACGTTTACTTAATTTAAAGGCAATTCAATCTAGGAACATGCTGCTTAAAATGCACAGTAATTGCGCGTAGCGATAATAGTCGAGGTTTAGCGAGATTACGAGTGGAGTGACAGTTGAGTCTACATAGAGAGTTCAGAGTGTAGCCCACCCTGTCCATGAGATCTCTCGGTCGAGGCCAGTCCATAGGCCAATCTTTCCAATCGTCGTACCAACTGTCGCGAATCCACCATGAATCGCGATGTCTCCTGGCGAAATCCTCATCATACCAATTACGACGCATCGCCACAGCCATTTTCGTCTGAAAATGAAAACATACGAAAATTTTGAAATGGTGTGCGGAGAAGTCAAAAAAATATGCGCTAGTGTCAAAAAATTCGGTCATCTTTTAACTTTTCTGGTAGATATCTTATCGTTACAAGTATATTCGTAAAATATGATACGTTAGCAAGCGAAATACTTTCTTTTCAGATAAAAAACGACGAAAATGAACAATGGAAAGAAGTGACAAGAATGAAGGATCGTTGGCGTATGAGAATAATGTCGACCATTTAATAAACATTCCACAATACGCATTGAAAGCCCTTCCAGCTTCGGTTCAGCAAACGGTGGCACGTCAGGTGCACACAAGGGAATCGTGCACACGCGACGACAACACCATCGCGGCGACTTTCGCGTTTAAATGCGGTGTTTTCTCTCACGACGACAACAAAACATTCGTCACCCTACCTAGGCAACTCGCTCGGAAATCACTCAAGAATACTGCTCGTGAACTGGTTTCTCAGATCCTGCCCAAAAAAGGTAAAGAAGAAACGCCCACAAGAAAACAACGAATGTGTTTGCGTGTATGGTGACCAATGCACACAATACCTCCGGCAGCGTAGTTGTCAAACACAGACTGATACAAATCATTTTTCTAGCGCGACAGTTTCGAAATCAAACACAGGAGACACCCAGAATGGGGTTAAACAGCCTGGAAAACTCTATCCCACATCCCACTAATATACTCATGCTAAATCTTCTAAGAACAGCCGTAGAACGACGGTTGGAATAGAAAACAGAGGATAAACGAAAGAGGAAACCACGAAATCGTTCTACTCTGATCAGTTCTATTTATCTGAATCACTGGCGATAAATTGGAAAGAGGGAACATAGATTGGGTTTTACTTTTTTAATTTCGAAAATCAAGCAAAGAGAATTTATATAAACTACGGTCGTTCAATATCGGCTATGAACATAGACGGATGATAATGCTCCATATAACTCGTCAAAGTGACCAGTTTTTGTTGTTCTCAATGTGTATTGTTTAAAACCAAGCGATTTTTCATCGTTTAATATACGACATATATCGGTCATTAGAAGAAATAGCTTCTTAGAATAAAAATCACAAAAGTTTCTACTCTGTTATGTTTATGGAAGAAAAAAGAGGGAAAGAATGGGGTATTGCCAAGTGGAAAATGAAAATGCCTGAGAGAATCAGTTGGAGTTGGCAAGATGATTTAACTGAATGCTAATATACTGATCTTAACCTCCACACCGGCATGTCTTTTATATCAATGGAATGGGGTGTGGTCTGGGCGGTTTCTCTTGTTGAGTCATCATTATATCAGGAGTCACTGTACATCTCGTTCCTCAATTCTCTTCACATTCACATGTGGTTGCGTGTATATATTTGCACATATATATATATATATATATATATATAATAAGAAGAATAGTGTTTGCGCCGACTCATCCCTAAGGGATAAAGGATAAAGGATAAAGCTCTCAGCGTTGATCAATCCCTGAGGGATGCACCATGCATTCGACTTCATTAAGTATCGTTGGAGGTGATTGAATGCATATCTGGCCTTTACAATAACTCGCGGTGGCCTGCCGATGTATCGAGCCAGTGCTGCTATCCTCCCAGACAAGTCTGGTGCCAATTTGCGGACCCCGGAGGGATGGAAGGGTTGGTGGGCCATGGGCGCAGGGGTGGATTCCACGTGCGTGTCGCAGTGGCGTCTCCAACCACTGCGCCACACGCGCCCTTATCCCTAAGGGATGCGAATTGTATTCGAATTCATTAAGCATCGTAAGAGGTCATCAAATGCTGATCTAGCATATACGATAACTTGTGATTTTATATCAATCTACTATTCTACTGTCATTACCCTCGCCGACAAGTCTGGTAGCAACTTGTGGACCCCTGCAAGAAGGAAGGCTTAGTGAACTCCGGGTGCGGAATCGAAACAACGACCACATATGTATTGCCTCTCCCTTAACCACTACGCTACACGCGCCTATCATATATATGTAATTATTTACATACGTGTTTCGAGTTTAGTGTACCTTCATATGTACATGTATACACTAAATACATATGATTAATACATAAATATGGTCACGATTAACGCAGTGAATAGAGGTCTCGTGCAATAATCAGGTGTTCGCTGGTTCGACTTCACACACTGAGCAAACCAACTTTAACCCTTAGCGGTCGTTAAAGTGTTTCCGGACTCGTCAGGAGGATAAAAGTGGTGACTTGACTTATGTTTAGGCCGACGCAAGATGCAACATAGGGCAAATATGCATTTAGTGAGCTCAACGATGTTGCGAACCGAGTTGTTCGCTTGGTTCATCCATATCAGATCTATCAGCTCCGACCGCTTTGTTTGTTTCTGTAGTTTATATGCCTGTACAGTATGAAATACAAGTAAACAATTTTGAGACTATGTATGATCCTGTTTCAACATTTCTAGTACAACTATGTTATCCATGCAGTCTCTACCCTTTTTCTCCTTCCAGTCCCGCCATAATGTACAGAAAATTATCTTTAGTACAATAACGCCTCCGGAAAAAGCGACGCATTGTAGAAATTGATTTCAGTACAGTTTACGTTCTGTCCTTCCCACTTTATTATGAGAAGGATAAACTTCGTTGGGTTTTTCATTACGAAGTATGAGTTTTGATGATTCTGACGACAGTGTAGATTACAATTAAGCAACCTTCTGTCTTTTCTAAAACACTTCATAGATATTGTGCAACCTCGAAAACTTCTGCTTTGGACTTGTTAATTTTTAGGCTCTGAACTTAATTACTTTTGCAAAGTTCTATGATAATTTATTTTTTTTCACCTAGAAAATACCTGAAATAAACAAGAAAGTCCACGTCAAAAATTCTATACACTTTCTTCTATCAAATGTTTTATTGATTTCATTAATGTTACTGTTAAGAACAGGTGACGATGAACAATCGTTCGTTCCGTAGAATCCATGAGCAATCACATACCCTTAAAGAAAATCGAATTCGTAACCATTGGAAGATGTTTTTCTCCAGCTAATGTGTACTAAAATTATAAATTCAATGTTATAAATCACCCGCATCGTCTGTATGGAGGCCGTTATAGAGGATCACTACACCTGAGCTAGTTAGTACGTGTGAAACTCTCCACTTATGATATTCTAGACGAGAAACTCTGCTGGGACAGCAAACACTAAGAAGATCGGAACATAGAACATCACCACATACACACCCTTTTTTGCCTATTCATTCCAGTTTTTTTTTTTGACGGGCAATCAGCTAAAGGTCTCTGGAGTGGCTTAGGTTTATTCTCATAATTTGTCTTCTTCTGGATAAAAATGCTGTTCAACAAAGATCCAGGAAGAGTTATCTTACTCATTCAACCACAGCAAGGCAACAACATATTGATGAGGCTGGAAGAAATAATGAGAGAGACTTTTTAATAGAAGCATCAAACATGGTAAACCCTGCTCTAAAAATGTATTTCTGTTTTCTATCACATTCAATTACCTTTATCACCTCAATTACCACTTAATCTTATTCTCTTAGCATTCTTAAGTGATGTTGCTACACATGTGAGAATGATCGTTTATTAGAATTTTCCACGTATGTAGGAAAAAAAACCGTAAAAGAGCAATTAAATAATCCGCTACTTTCATTCGCTCAATGTAACTTTTAATTTTTAAAAATGATAGAATTCACTTTATATTACTATTATATAGGGTGCATGTGGAGCAGGGGTCGGAGGCGCCCTGCAACGCTCACGTGAAATCGATCACTGCGTCCATGGCCCACCAAGCTTTCCATCTTTCCGGGGTCGGCAAATTGGTACCAGACAAAATAGCAGCATTGGCTCGATACATCGGTAAGCTACTGTGAGTCATTTTAGAGGCCTGAAATGCATTCAATCACCCTCAAACGATGTTTAATGAAGTCGCATGCATGCCGCACCCTTCAGAAATTGATCAACACCCAGAGCTTTATCCTCTTTATCCTTTTACTACTATTGTATCCAACCAAATATTAATGACTACAAGCTTCGAATGTTTGTCGGACTAAACTTTACATGCAGTATCTACAAGGTTTCTGAAATGTCACAATTCTTCTTCTTCTTCTTCATAATGTTCTTTTAATAATTTTAATCACTTCAAATGGTGAATTGATGTTTGTGAACGTGAAAATTACAAACCTTCTCCTACCACAACTAACGTAATTAGAAGGGAGATTTTAATAAAGAATCAGAAAAAAGACATCTATGAGATGCTGAAAATAATTTTTTAAAAATTACTGGATACTACAACGAATACTATCGATTTAGATGGAAAGCGTGTCCCAGGTGCATTGTTTCCATGCTTATCGATCGTTTTCGAGTTTCATGCGATAGGCAGAATTTCAACTATGAATGTTGTCACCACAGAAGTAAACGGTAAGAGGAGGTGGAAACTTTAAAAATCCAAACTCATTACGATGTATTCATCATCAATCGATAATTTTCGAAAGTACATGGTGACATTTTTGACGTCAAAGCATCTCCTAGGCAGAATACAAAGAGAGAAAGAACAGCGAAGACCTGTTTATCATTCGACCGCTGACTCATCCATTCATTCGGACAATTCATCTCGGACGCGGATGTAAGCGCACTCGCATGGAAAACTCTGGAAAAGGAAAAACGCCGAAGTACGATCCGAAGACAAACGATAAAAACGAACTCTACACATACGTCATATACAATTTTTACTCTCTCTTGCGATTCGATTCCTATCATGAAATTCTCATAAAGAATACGAATACGTAATGCGCAACTCAAACGCATCGAATGAGTAAAGTAAGAGATGATCTGAAGTGTTTTTCTCCTGCAGAGAAGCAAACACGCGAACCATTAAAACCATTTCTCCGGCAAATTTCTTGTAGGTCTTAAATTCATCGAAGAAATGAAAGTCGTTCATTAATTCACGTCTATCATTGTTTAGATAATGTAGTGATAAATTAATTAGCAACAATTCGTCGTTCTGTTTTGGCAGGAACCTTGTTTTAATCCAGTACCCAGCCACACTACCGCATTGCTCTGACGCTCAAATTTAGCCATTTTTTAATGCTACAAAGTCTCCAAATTATTCTGTAGCTGTCATTTTTTATAGTTTTTGGGAAGTAGTCGTATAGTCACTAATGATACTTTTTGCTTGTCTATAGCGCCGTTTTTTTACGTGATCCATCATTAATATTGCGAATCAGAGCACTTCTTGAATTCGACTTGTTTCCTAGCATCTATCGTTGACAAAGATCCTCAAACCTTTTGCGTATGGGTTCGTCTATTATTTGAGGATTCACGGCTTTTTTATGAATGGCACTGGATGCTGGTCGAGCCGACTCTCCCTACGATCCTGGAACAGCATTCCTAAGACGTTTTCAAATCTCTATTATAGGTACTCGTTAGATTTTTGAATTAGTGGAGTGACCTGATCTCCGAGAGATGTCATAACAATTTCTCTATCCCGGAGGCATGGAAGGGTTGGTGAGACCAGGATAGGGTCGAACCAGCACCTTGCCCTTAATTAATGGCATCACTACTACTGCGATACGCATTCGCTTATAGTGTCTAAGCAAAAATTGTTGCTCCTTAAAAAATTAGTCACACTAAGACAAATACACTGCCTTAAAACGCGGTCAGTAAAAGTATATGGGATTAGACAACAATGGACTAAACGACTTTCACTGATTCCAAATTGTGCTGTGTTTTCTTCATTTTCTTTCCCTCACTGTTGCACTCGTGTTATTCATGAGCGAATGAAATGAGAGGGCGAGACAGTGCCACCGTCATCCACCCTAATCGTCAAAATAAGTTTCCGAGTGACCTTTAAACTTGACCACCACAACGCCTATAAAGTTCAGTTACTCATGCGACATCTCTTAAGATACCGTAGTTCTCGTCGACGCTCATGAAACGATTGTCCTCAAAACACATGACATAACCGTCCAACCTGATTATCATGTTTTGGGTGTTGACGGTGATTTCCGTAGGTTTTCACTTTCATTTAGTGAACGAACTTCAAGTTGCTATACCAAGTTGAAGCGGTTGAGTCACTTTTAGTTTTCATGCATCTCGTCTGATTCAGTTACACAGCAGATTTCTAAAAAAAAAGTATGATTAAACTGGATAATTAATCATGGACCAATACTATGTTCCTAAATGTAAAGAAGTGATAACATTTGCTTCAAGTATCCAAAAACAAGGGCGTGTAGCGCCGTGGTGCGGGGCGCCCTGCAACACACGTAGAATCGACTACCGCGCCCATGGTCCAGCGAGCCTTCCATCCTTCCGAGATCTGCAAATTGGTACCAGACTTGTCTGGGAGGATAGCAGCACTGGCTCGATGCATTCGTAGGCCACTGGAAGTCGTTGTAAAAGCCATATATGCATTCAGTCACCTCCAACGATGCTCAGTGAAGTTGAATGCATGGCGCATCCCTAGACCAACGCAGAGAACTTTGTATTTTTCTATCCAAATAACTACAGTTGACTCAATAAGCTAAAACATGTTGGTTCTTGGCATCGTATCTAGTTTAAGTGAAAAAATTCTCAGTATGGATGATTATCAGTCAAAGTAGTACTTTAAAATTGTGTTATTTATGTTGATGCTGAAACATGAGACAGGCAAGACAAGAATTCTAAGCGCCATTTAGACAATGGCGACTTCTTTCGCATAGATTCAGATGGTCTACAACTGTGAAAACAACATATCGATTATTCTACAGCTGACACGTTCTTGAATGGTAGCGATTGTCAAAAAAGACAGGATTATAGGTGATTTGTGAGCGGGACCATTGTCAGCATATTTCTGGATGCATCGCCTAACTCTGCAAGACATACAAATTGGAGTAATTAAACTGACGATACCGTTGTGCCTGAACAACAGTCAGTAAGAAAGGACCGTTAATGAATAGACTCCATAAGATGTGCGAATCGCCAAAAAAAAAATCCGTTAGAGAGGATTTTTTCATTGGGATCCTGAAAGACAAATATATTGATGTTCGCGGCCTTAGATCAAAGGAAACCTATTCGGCAACATTAGCACTGAACACTGATGAGTGGCCACTTCATAGGTGCCCGCTCATACTATTTGAGGAGGTGAGCAGGTCATACAATAACGAATTCGGTGATAATCAATTTTTGAAGTATGGACAATGAATATCACTCCGCTGACCCTTTCCTGACGATGCGCATTGTACGCAATCGAAGTGACCAAAAATAGTTGCGCCCTTTAGTTTTAAACAAGCATATCCTCAACTCATTGTAAACTTTATTGTTTAAGACAGATTTGTTAGAATCCACCGACATTTTCCAATTAAAGCCTTTCCCGTTTTGAAATGACATAGTTCTGACTATCTGAAGCACACCAAACTCATTTTTTGCTTATTATCGTCGATGCTCGTATCTCGAGGATGAAAGCCATCGTGCAAGCGCTATTTCATCCAGGAGAACGTAATGGGACTCAGCAATGTATAGCTGACTTTTTTTCGTCGGCCACTCCTGTGTAGGAAATTTTGAAAACTTAGATTTTCTTCTCAATTCTTTGATGTTTTCAACTTCACAAAGCTTAAAAAATGCAAGAGAGGTCTGTAGAAATTACTTATGCTTAAACTTAATACAGCAAAGTTTCTTGGATAGATCTTTAGAATAATGAACTTCTTTACTGCTCGGCTAGTGGGTTAACTGGCATCTGTTTCGAGAAACCAGCTTCGTATGGAAGGGTTTCGTTTCGCAGAAGTCATTGCCTGCATAATGAGCCTACAGTGTTATAATTTCAAAGGCTGACCAATGCATAGAATCAGTTCATTTATGCTCATAAAAATACTTTTGGCATTAACTTACCAATCGTATAAGATTTGGTTAGCCCACATGTAAAATCAGCTCCTATGTGGACCTTTCACCACACCGCTACAAGCGCTTTAATAGGGACAGTACTGGAATTAGTTACAGGAGTAATTTTTAAGTAACAAATAAAAACTTCGTGCTACTAAAGTGTAGCGATGCCGAGAAATGTCAACACATTCGCGACAATGCTGGTTTTTCGATAACTAGACTACTTGAGTGCTCGAGGACTTGATAGACATACAGAAGAGAAATTGAACTGTCGCCCCAAGGTCACACACATACACATCTTTTGATATATTATTGTTCAGTTTCGTTTTTTTAGATTAGAACATAAGAAATGCTAGTGCAAGAAGAATTTTTTTATATTTTAGATTCAAACGACATGTTTTAATAGTATCCAGGATCGACTTTCTATTAACCTCGGCATTGAATTATGAATTCGTCGTTTTCTCTCTTAGCAATCGCGAGGTTGTTAAACAGCATACGTTTACTTCCATACAATAATACACATACAACACAATCGTAGCTGACGTTTCGGCAGAATCGCCTTCTTCAGAGCCGCTTTTTTCATCCGTCTTCCACCGACCACATGAGAGTCGTCAGCCATATGCGACTCTGAGTGGCTGTTCTTCCTCGGTGGAAGACAGGTGAAAAAAGCGGCTCTGAAGAAGGCGATTCTGCCGAAACGTCAGCTACGATTGTGTTGTATGTGTATTATTGTATGGAAGTAAACGTATGCTGTTTAACAACCTCGCGATTGCTAAGAGAGAAAACGACGAATTCAAACGACATGGCCGAAAACATCGATACATTCATAAACATCAACCCGCTTGCTCGGCAGCTTCTCTAACCGAAATATGATCCTCGACTATAAAAATAAGAAGGGATATTCTGAAAGCATAAAAAACTAAACGTCGGAGCGAGAGGATTGACATTACAATGTTTTAAAACTGAAAGCGGAGGCTATTTTTGATCACTCATGCATTGAATTCAGCTCATCACGTTTCTAATGATTATGTGCTTGCTTATCATTTTGCAACAGGTTAAGCTTATCTTGAGCATACCAGGTACTTAGCCCATTTTACAAATTTTTTATACATAACATGTATCTTTCGTATATATAGACACATATATTCCACCTTTCCTACGTCATCGGTCTCGTGACGGGTTTTGGCCAAAAATTCCCGCCCACATCTTGTACTTTATAGTTACTGACCAGCGATATTTGGAATGAACTGCTGGAGAGAACGATGGCGAAAAGTGCGATGAACTTACATTCAAAACGAGAGTGAATTCGACTTCAGTGATTCATCATCCTGAAAATTTCATCGACACAATGCAAATAACGCGCCCACACCAAGTGATAGTCAAAAATGAATTCAATGCTTAGAAAATGAAAGCGATCAGTCATAGTTCTGCAGCGTCGACAACAAAATGCAAAATATTCAACGCAATACTTTTCTTATACTCTCACCGACTCAGCTATTCACAACCATAGTTTTTTAGCAAGTCAGAATCCGCTACACAATGGCAGTGCGAGCTATGACATCATTTTCAAATCAATTAAGAGTTGCTCTACTACGTGCATATAGCACAGTGGTACAGAGGTGTCTCAAAATACGGCCGTTGTCATTAGTTCGATTTTGCTCAACGAGTAAACCAAGCCTGGGTTCTCTTCGAGTAGAAAAATTGGTGCTAAACTTCTAAGGGGATCACAGACCACTGATTTCGCACGTCATTAGGCAGACACAACTAGAAGACTAATGTGTATTGTTTTACCTCTGCAGTACCAGGAATGAAATCGAATGCATGGCGTAGTGGTAGTGCTGAACACTTTTACCTTTCCTTCTAGCATTGCTGAGAGGCGTATCTGAAATTAAAATAGTTGTTCAAAGACTGTTTACATAATTTGTATCAAGTATAGGGAATGGCAGCGTTGAGTACAAAATGTTTATTTAAGAAATCAAAAACAACTTAAACTGAGACTAAAATTATTATTATCACTGAAAGCAATAATAATAATACGACAATGAAGATAAAATTTCTACGACGAACTGTTACAAAATGTATTTATTTATTCATTTATATGATCTTATAAACTGATCTTCCTTAGCCGATGCGAGGTTGGTATAGGTCTTCGTTGTCGTTGCTGTTTTTGTTGGCGTTGTTGGTCGATGGCTGACGATTCGGCAATTTCGCCTTCCTCAGAGCCTGGACGTATTTTGTATTAGAATACTTTAATGTTTCAGTGGAAAAAAATAAATATAAAATGAACATACCAACTGTCTATGCCGAGGTTTATAAAAAGTCGGTCTTTTGAGCTGTTAGAAAACGATTTACTATATCTTTCTGGACCATTAAGCTAGCACGAGGTTGAAGAAAATGTTTATTTGACTATGGTTTCGATGTCCTCACCTTCCGCTGGGCCGGATTGATCTGAGTGATCCAGTGGCCCATATGTGGTCGTTGTCACGATGTGGTTGTTCGTTGTCGCATCGAGTGGAATCCATTGAGATGCACCGCTCAAAAAATAATAAATATTTCACACTCAAGCAGAAAACAACAATGGCTGTAAATGTAGCTGAAGAAACTCAAGAAGAAAACTATTTTAAAGGCTTCTTCAAAACCTGCATTTTCCTAAAAAAAAATTCCAGAACATCCTCTTTTTTTGAGAAGGCGTATTATATGTATTCTACCGGCACCTACGCTTGATTGCGGTCAAGTCGTTGAGTTAATTAGGAAAGAGTGTCGGCTTTGCAGTTCACATTACAGTTTACGTGTAAGCCGGACCATTTTTATGGCTTTTCAACTCTCGCGGCTACGGAATGCAGTTTTGACTTAGAAACGTGTGGGCTCAAAGTGAGCAAACATTGAGGGCATAGGTTAAAAAATGCTGTGCGCCTTCGAGTTTTCTGTTGAATCACTGGAGTTGTTTAACACACTGTGCCCCACATGCATTGATTTTAATGCATCTAATGCTAAAATTATGACGCATCCTTAAAGTTTATCCAAACATATCTCAGCTGAAGGTTGGTTTTCGAACTGGAGACATGAAACATCGGAACCTACAGAACGTTGCATGCAAGGTACAATTTCCTTTATACTACCATGATAAAATTCTGATTCTGTTCAACCTGTGGAACCTGTTTTTTATTTACTCATTTGGCACCAAGGCTCTAAGTTCTAACATGAGAGTAGGTGAACAAGTGGGATCTAGCTCAGCAGAACCGTGGCGCTATTGTGCTAAAAATCATAATGATTTGAAACTGGTTTTCTTCGCTGAAAAATTTAGTTCCAAGCGTATATAAAGTGGAAATACCTACAAGAATAACAGATGGGAATAAGATGGGATAGCAGTCTCCTGTATAAGTTACTGCAGAAGTTCTCAATTCTTCAACTAGTTCAATGATCGTGAAATTATTATCAGTTGTAGGACGACTAGCACCTGGCGTTATGTGTCAATATGATGATGCAAAAATGATTACGGATTTGAGCGTTTCACAAATACACCGTGTAATAAACATTCACGGAGCCAATAGTGTAATGGTGATGCTGTTCGCTATGAGCAACACGTTTGTTCAACCTCACACCGGAGTAATCAAGCATCCCATCGCTATTACCGAGTTGGTGCAAGACTTTTCTGGACTCAGCACACTGGCTACAATCCACAACAGTTGGAAGCTGTCGGAAGTCGAGATCTGGAGACGTCCTAGTACGGCTAATCAAGGGTTCGGATAAGAACGGACTCGACCAGCCAGCATTTAGTGGCACTCACAAAAAGGCGAAAATTTCCAGCAATGGTAGTGTTGCCACACAAAATTCGCGAACCTCCGTGGAGTGCAGGTGCGAGAAAACGAATCGTATCCAAGAAGTGTTGAGATCCGCGCAATATCTGTAACATCAGGTGATGTGAAATAATAAATACTCATTGCTACAGATCGTTGACAGGTTGTTCTGGACTTCCATTTTTTAATAAAACATCTGTTTATCGTAATCCCATACGACCAAAGATAATGTTCACAAAGCAGATTGAAATGAAATTAGTCTCGCAAAAATTTTGCCGAATTCGTGTCAAAAAACAACTATCCCGACTTTTTCGTTCTCGGCAGATGAAAACGTATCCGAGTACTGCGATCACAGAAACGGAGTACTGTCGCGAAATTGGTCAATTATTTACAAAAGTTGCAGTGCAGCCATTCTTGCGGGCAACACTATACCAGCTACAGGAGTTGAACTTGAGCTACCAAGCACTCTTTCAAAACCAACTTGCTCATCGAATTTCTTCCTAGCCAATAACTCAAGCATTTCGAAAATGCTAGCTGAGAAATCTTCCACAAACAGACAGTTGCAGATAAACGTCTTCTTACAATTCACCCATTCGAAAAATTAAAAATTCTGGACTATCGATATGTTTGTACCTTCTAACGCGTTTTATCTTAAACGACAGAGCTTTGTTTAGAGTGAATTTTAGCTTCCTAAATTCGCAGTTCAAAATCGGAAATTTCTTTCGCATTAAAATAAATGCTGAATTCTCCTATTAACGGTCTCACTCATTCACGTTCTCTTTTCAAACGAATATCTCAGTTTTTTGTCTTAAAAATTTCTCAGAACACTAACATAAAAGGATAAAGGATAAAGCTCTCGGCATTGATCAATCCCTGAGGGGTACGCGATGCATTCGACTTCATTAAGTATCGTTGGAAGTGATTGAATGCATATCTGGCCTTTACAATGACTCGCGGTGGCCTGCCGATGTATCGAGCCAGTGCTGCTATCCACCCAGACAGACAAGTCTGGTACCAATTTGCCGACCCCAGAGGGATGGAAGGCTTGGTGGGCCATGGGCGCAGGGATCGACTCCACGTGCGTGTCGCAGTGGCGCCTCCAACCACTGCGCCACACGCGCCCACGCAACACTAACATAAATTTTGTTATCCAGCTGTGCTAAAGTTTGCACAATTTTTTTTGTCTCTCGGGAATCTTGGTAAACTCAAACGTTCTCATAGCCTTGTCGTATACGGATATGATTTCGAAGAAGAATGTGACTTACTACAGCTGGGTTTACGGCGACAATTCCCGATGGTCACTTTACTTTCGTTGTGACACCATTATTAGGTTACATTTTAACTCAGATAACACGATGTGGTTGATTAGGTTCCATGATTACGTAACAGTAATAGTAGGGAAACGCTACGCCTTAGCATTGTGAGAGTTTCAAACCAATGATGGATATGGGCTGCTATTAAAGAAGAAAAAACTATCGCCGTTGATCAATCCACGAGGAATGCACCATCAAATCGACTCCACCAAGAATCGTAGAAGTGACTGAATGCATATGTGGTCTATAGCTCCGACTTGATGAAGCCTGCCAAGATCAGGCTTCATCAAATCAGCCATTCTTATCCTCATAAATGAATCTAGTACCAATTTGCCAATATGAGGTAGAGTCGGTCAGTCTTGACGCGAGCTCGGAACAACGTCTGTGTTGCTGGCCTCTAAGTATTGCGGTACACATACACACGCACATACACAAAACTTTGGAAGTATTATAGCACTGAAAATATAGGACGAGGCAAGACGACGATTTGTGATGAGAGGAGAAATCGTGCCAGTGACAAACATGCCAGTTATTATGCTTCGCAAGCGGAACTGCTGGTGTGTTCAGCTTGTGTGGCGCATTGTAGCATTGTGCTACAATGCACCCAGGAACGAATCACAGTAAAAACGCATTATTGTAAGACAAGAAATAGCACAGACATTTTCACTTTTATAGAATATATATATATACAGTTATGCAATAACAGTGAAAAGGTGTTTAAACTAGACGAACTATTCTCCAAATACAACGAGTTTTCATTAGGACTTTTGAATAGTCGTAGGCAGTTAAAGATTTTAAAAACCATCATTGAATAGGTGGTAGACGATATCCTGCAAGGTCAAACGAAAACATGAGAAAAACGAGATTGTTTATGTCGAGAATAATGGTCAATCGGAAGAAGTGAGTGAGCGTCTGGTTTTCTGTCGACGTGCCTCCTCTTCACCACTTAGTCATTGAGTGTTGTCCTCTAGCTAGTTAAATGTGCGCAATTCAAATACGTCAGCGTCTTTTTCCATTCGCTAACCTTTTCAAGGTCTTCTTTATTTTCTTGTAACGATCGTTAGAAAATTACAACCACGCAAACGCAATCTTTTGTAATCATTACTTATAATAAACGTATAACTAGAAAGACTGGGCGAATCCAACACATTCACTGCCTACAACTTCATAACCTTGTTCGCTTATGACACAAACTCGTTAAAACGATGTTGTGACACGACTTGGTTTTGAGAGAACTCCTAATAAAATATCTACATTGTCAGTAACGCAACTGTCAACTATTAATTTCAATTGAACAATTGCTAGGCTAATCGAATTTCTGACTTTCTAACACTGACTTCTTTCCCGTATATGCACTCTTTCCATCACCTACTACTAGTAAGCAATACTTCTTACCCCGTTTTCAAGTGATTCGAGTAAGTTGCAGTAGACTATCTATTCGTTAATTTCGCAGCTCATTAGGTTTCTCTCACTCAAGGAACACTGGCAAATAAGGAGCCACAAACTACTGCCTAGACTGCCGTGGCTTAGGCTCAATATCCGGTTGCCTTCCGGATTCAAATCTCTAACTCATTGTCAGCTTGGGAAACAATGGTAGGCAAAAGAGAATCTCATGTTGTACTTTAGCCCTCGACATGAAGGAATAGCCTCTAACTACCATAAAACCGTAGGTTCCTTTCCACATTGAATGATAAAAATACAATGCGTCCTGCCTTGATCAAGTCTTTAAGGATCCGCCATGAACTCAAATCTAATAAGCATCAGGAAGGTAAATAAATGCACACTTCGCTCAAAAAATGACTTACACTAGCCTTCTGATGAAACAAAGTAGTGTTTCTACTGTTTAAAAATGTCTTCCTTGTTTTAACTTATTATTTACTGCCTACTCTTTTTAATGGTAGGGTATGTTGAGAAATACAGCCACAATGATGCTGAGAATTTTGCGAAATTCCGGACCGTAGGTGTCTGCGGTGGGCCTACTATCCTTTCAGGTGGCTAACACGTCCACCACCACACCATGCAGGTCCTTCGTTTCGGCTGTCTCTTAGCTTTTTCTGTCAATGAATGCCATCAGCAATCACTCGTCCCTGGGACTGCCAATATCATTGACCATTATCAATAACATCATTGTCTTCTTTGTTTTAGAACATAGAAAAGAAAAAACTGAAAGTAAAAGCAGATTTACTCCTCACTAAATTTTTGACAATGGTTTTGTTATCACTGCTTTTTTTACTAGCAATAGGTTCAGAATTTCTAAGCTGAGCAGGGTGCGATGTAAGCATCCTGCTTCCATAGACGTGTATTCGTCTGACAAAGCGACTCTCAGAAAAGCCATCTTGAGAAACTCAGTAGATGTTGTTTCTGCTCGATATCACTTTTTCGTGAGATTTGTTCACATATCACACCTTCATATCCCTCAATAAGAGGTATTCTTCCCGATTACGCTACAGGATTCAGCTGAGATTTCCTTGGCATATTCAAGATAGACACGCTAGACTTTGTTGCATTCATTTAACTTTGAGTCTTTAATAGAGTGTCCCTACAATACAACGCTTAGAGGTGACTTGCAATACAAACTGGATCGGCCCCTGATTCGATTCCTCACCTCGCGTCATCAAACCCTCCATCCGTCCTCTCCTGAGGATGATGAATTGGCATCGGAATCGTTTGAGAGAAAGAAAAATGTAGACTTGATAGATTAATAAGTTACAACAGGGTATCTTCTAAGCCAGATACTCATTCAACCACCAAATGATGCCATGAATTAGGCCCAATGCATGGAATGTCGGTGAGGGCACGATCAATACGAGATGCGTTATTCTTGAGGACATTGAGTCAATTAAATACATAAAAGAATGTGTGACAAAGGCGAATCGAGCGATTTTGACCGTGTCCGCCCGGTTTTTTGTGCACGGATAGCCAGCGTTCACCACATTTTCAGTTTTCTTTACCACATTTTTCTCTACTCACTGTTGCAAAGTATTTAAAGTGATGAGCCCAAACTCTGCTTCTATGTTGGGAACGGCGTACTGTTCCCATTCAGAGCACCTCATAGGTAAATGTGCACTTCTTTTGTTTGCAATTAAAAAAGGCTGCCGTCATAATAAAGAAACTACTAGCAAGCTTTCGTAGTTTACCACCTTTGGAGAGCAGACTACCTTCTCGACTATTCTTCTTCAATATGTTGCTGATTTATATGCTATTAGTACACTTTCGGGGTTCGTTGGGATGCACTTTTGATCGTAAAATCAGCCATTTATTTAAAAAAAGAGTTCTAAAAACTCAAGAATTTCATAGTCATGATTTCATGGCACGTGTGAACGGACCTTCATCCTTCAACGATTCTGAAGACTACCATGTCATATATTCAACGATTTCTATCAAACTCTATGCTCAGTTATTTCCTAAAAATGGAAATTGTTCTTCTATTGCTGCTTTCCCAATATGCACGTTCAAGTAGAACTACCGGCCATGAGCTTATATCAATGGAAACAACACCATTTTCAGCTGAGGTACATTTGACGTGTTCATTTCACTAAATTGCAAAGGATTAAAAATGCGTTTTATAGTGAATTCAACCATTTAGGAGGGCATTTTCTTCAACGATCGGTTGAAGTTATTCTCACTAACACCGGATTCCAAGACTCGCGGTTCAATAAAATTTTCAGGTAGGCCTCGCTGAACTTCACTCTCATTTCGCTCTGAATGCGAAACGAAAGAAAAAACAATCACCTGCTTGAGTAGAAACAGCTGGAGGATAGGTAAAGCAAGGAACCTCAATTAGTGTGGTGGATAGCACATAAGCCCCCGATAAGGGTAATCGCGGGTTGAAGACCCAATTGAAGTTGAGAGCTTTGCCAACATCTAAGCATCCTTGTTGTTGCACCATGTAGTATCCTGCCGTGAAGACAGAGTAGGCAATAAATAAAAGTTAGAACATAATTGTGGAGTTGTTTATTTGGTGGATGTTTGAAAACAGTGTTCAGCACTAATACACCTCATAGTGGGCCGATTTTTGGGGCTAGGGATCTGTTTATAGCCGCGATATTATCACTTTTCATGATTAAGTGAATTGAAGAGAATAGTAACACTAAGAACTAAGCACCGCTAAAGTCGTTTTGACTTTCAGGTCTTCGAAAACATGTGGAACAGTTAAGTGAGGCACCCATATTTACATGTATATCTATATTTTGTACGCAGAAACGTTACAAATGTTTCTAATACTAAGTTTTAATGTATGTGCAATGCATCGAAAACCCAGAAATGCACTATTGCGATGAGCAATGAGCAAAAACGATTATTTCTTCCTGAATAAATTTATTACTATACAGGACATGTTGAAGCAAAACAACCTGGCTACGAACCATACCAACCAGGACAACAACGCATTGATGATAGTAAAACGTCCACAATCAAGGGTTTGTCTTTTCCATAGCCCCCCCCCCCCCCCCC
>MQTX01000348.1:32070-116829 GCA_009735665.1 Angiostrongylus cantonensis
AATAATTGAATAAATAAGTGAATCAAAGCATCCCATGTTTCCAGCCATAATTCCGATGAACAAGACCAAACACCAATCTTAACTTCATTCCGGGAAGTAAAATAGCATAATACGTTTTACTTTACAGTTACTTCAGTGGACAATTCAACGCTAACTGCTTCATATAAGAAATTAGGAGTGGTAGATGGGGTTGTAAAGCCTTCATTTATTGAGGTGAGTTTGATTCATGCAAAGAATTACAGTGGGAATATGGCTATTTTCCTCAGAAAAATGGGTATCTTATACTGAAGACATCTGGGGAGATGGATGCTAATCGTAACGTCTATAAAGGTATCCAGTTATCGCCGAGTGAAGCGGAGGGTTCAGGGCTTGAAGGTATGGTAGATTTATTAATCGAAGTTGTGTATAGTTAATAGCAATGATTCCAGCAATTGAAGCAATTTAACTAACACTGTTTCCCGAGACTCTCGATGAAACAACCATAATAACGCTAAATACGATTAAATCTCTCGGAAATATAGTTCCACGCTTAAACTTAAGCGACATCATGAAGACGTTGTAGAAAGAAGCCCCATAACGGACAAAAAAATACGTGAACAGATTTAGACGTAGTATCGAGTTTTGTAAAGTTTTTATAAACCTAAGCAATCTATCAAAGCTGCAAGTCAAGGCATAGAAGATCTTCTAAACGATGTTGATAGCTCCAACCCTACGACATCAACGTCAGTAACTAGATTTTGCCTCAATTATAGAGGAAATAAAACTTCGAGTAAAAAACGTCCAACTCTCAAAGAATGAAAACTCTTGCAGAGACAAGAAACATTTCGATTTCAAACATTACCGAGGAAGACAACGGGAAAAGCACGAATAATAACATAACCACCACCGAGATTGCCCATCATATACCCGAACGCATAGCATTACGACAGGAAGCTGTTGAAGGTACCAATTTTTGTAGACCGACTTTCACTCAACCTCGGTACAAACGATCAATAATTCATTACGTTAGAAAGCTTACACAGTATTAATAGAAAAGTTTCATGGTGGTTAATGTTTGTTATTTTAGTAAACAGTAACATTAACGCCTTTGTAAATAGAATTCTGTTATCACCATCGGTACTGCTCTGCCTCGTTCGCTCGGTTCTAGCAAACACAACACTGACTGCTACACGGTACCGACGCCTTAATATTGGCTCGCGTTAGCCCATCGATACAATAAGCAACTGCTGCCAAGTATAACACCTATGCTTTATACATATTTAGTAACATGATGGGCTACAATCCAATGTGTACAGATTGATGAGCATGAATCTCCTATAAACGCATGAAGTTCACGTTATGAAGCATCCTATTCAGGCACTGAAAAATTGTTATGGTTCTGATTATATTTCCTTTAATATTTATTCAATACACAAATGCTCCAGTACTTCTAGGATGCCCCAAACCACGAGTATGCGCAGTAAACTGCTTTGTATATATCAACGAAAATGGCTGTCAGGATTGCCAGTGTTTATGGCAATCACTTAGTAAGTCTTTTAAAACTCCCCTACTTGCTCTTCTTTCCATTCTTATTTATGTTTGCTTAGTTGACTTTCATTTCTCACGAATATTTTCATTTCCGTCTGCGACACCGACGATGATTGCCCTGAATCCGCTCAGTACTGCGATCTAGGAAAATGTAACTGCCGTATAGGACTACGCCAAGATATGACACTTTCAGGATTTTGTGAAGAAGATCCTAATTTCAAAAAACATCCTTCCGAGACTGGTACGTTATTGTTATAATGCGCAAACCACTTTACAGAGGTAGCACGACATCCAAAGTGCAGGTTTAACATTCACATCAAACACTATGCTTAGTCAATTACAATACGACAAAGGCATAGACCGTGCTTTCAATCATACATCTTCTTCGAGCGGACGGTCAAATAATCAGAGAATTTACTGTTGTCGTGGAAGAATCCTAGAAGCAAAGCAGCAAACGTTTCTTCGATCCAATAAGGACATGCAACTATTCGTGGTCAAGAAACGAGAATGCCCTAACACGGTTGTCTCAGGTCTCTAGGAAAAATCATGTTAGACCAGCATTCGCCATACCAATGAGGACAGAAGTTTACAGATCTTGAAGTTGTAGGCAAATCCACACGTGAAACGGTCGGAATCGGACGATATGCGAACATGGCGATTCTGTGCACCGAAATAAAGACCCACATCATGAGAATCGCAAGAGTAATTTGCAAATAAAGATTCGAAAAGTTAAATCTTGATATAAACAACAAACTTGAACATATATAAGAACCATTTTTCCTTTGGCGGTGATATTAATGAGTTTGGAGTTTTAACTACACATTAACACTGAACAAGTATCGTTTCAAAATTTTCCAGAACAGTTTGGGAGATGGAAACGTGGTGGAAATCACACAAAATCGACCAAGGAAATAAGCTTGTTCTCGTTTCTCTTAAAACAACAGGTACGATCAAGTACATCCTTTCTTGCATCATCCTTGTATAGCATTCACACCATGTATATATATATATATATACATATATATATATACATATATAAACGTATGTGTGTGTGTGTGTACACTTTTATACATACATATTGTGTATACCCAATTATAATTTATCTTAGTAGGTCAGTTTTAGGTCGCAGTTCGTTGTCTACGAAGCTGGCACACATTACTTGTATGACCATGAAGCGTTTGGGTTCAGGTAATTAAATGTTTCAGCATTATTACTGGGAAGCAAATGAGGAAACATACACATACACACATACAGGCATAGACACACACACATACACATCGTCTCGCGCACACAATTTGTGATATTCTGGATTGGTGATATTTCAGTTCAATCACTTACTGTATAATATTTTTATTCGAGATATTATAGATTTCAATTCAGGTAATTAGAAATATGAACCACCAACTGAAAAACGAAGAGTCTACAAGAGCCGAAAATGTAAGACCGATATCCCATTCGAAAGGTATATAAGATATACATGATAATTTTCATGGCAATTGACAGTAGAAAAGACACAGTGTATACCCACACAATTCCACCCCACTATGACGTCATCGCTTAGCGTAATAATGAAAGCGCAGATATTATCGGCAAGTGCTGATAGTTTCGATGACTAGAAATACATGAAAACTTACGAAGCGTATTACGAAACATATCTACTCGCATCTAAGATCAACGCTTATTATAACCTATCTAAAAGATTCTACTTTATCGAATTAAAAGCTAGAAGAAAACTCTTCTAGCTTGGCCTTTGGCTTTGATCCATTCTTTAAAGACGTGCTGTTCATTTTAATCCATTAGGCACCATAGACGTAAATATAGAGCATATCCTATCTTTAAAACGATTTGCAGTACTCTACCGGTGCACTAATTCACTGTTTGCATGCTACCAGACAAGCCTCGTAAAAATTTTCCGACCCAAAAGTGTTGGGAGAGGAAGGAGAAGCAGATGGTTAGCCAAAAGTGAAGGATGGAAACAAAAGTAATGTGCATCGCACGTAGCCTCCACAAACAACACTACATGTGGCCAAAATATTTTTTTTTGGAATTTCTTAAACCACAGTCCTAGAGAAAGATCGCCGTCAAAAAATAATTTGAAAAGGACAGCAATGCGTAGTTAGAGACGAAATCGCAGCTAGCCACTCGGTTCCGTGTTCTCTCGACGACAAAGAGAAAAGCAAAAAGGAAGGTTCGTAAGCTCAAGAAAATTGGAAATCCATAGTAGCAAAAAAATCCGCCCTGTATTTTGTTAGGAACGATTTATAGAATCACGTTGTGCTTCCTTCAATTTAAAAAACTCAATGAACTGGTTAAAGTTAAAAAGCTGAATTGACTTCGGACACGCACGCATCGAAAACAGTACATAATTACAGATAACCTCGACCCAGTAGTAAAAGACCAAGCAAGAACTGCGTCAAATCTAAGCTATTGTAAGCCTACATGAATGTGCCTGACTTCGACATAATATCTATGGCGCGAAATGGTCTAAAAACGGATTTTCGCAAATGTTTTAAGCTAAGTTTGCCCTATAGAGGGAAAGTGCCTTGAATGGCTACTTTTTTTGTTTAGGTGAAACATTCGTAGAGACACGTTACTTAAATTCTTATAAAGAAAAAACTAGATTTCGTAAAAAAATCGTGACATCCTATATTTACCGGTTATCACCGTTCTTTGGCAATGAGGCTGCCAACCATGTCGCTTGACATACAGCCTTCCTTTATTAATCTTTCTGGTTTGCTTACTTTCTTCTTTCTGAGTCAAAGCAGCCATCAAAAGCCCATGAAGAAGATCTGGAAACTTATTAGTAATGCTCTTTTGGGATTCTAGAGGAAACTAAGCTCAACCCAACATCTTGGTAAACACAGAGCGTAGCAGAACCTTCAGCAAGTAGCATATACAAGCCCGACTACCTCCTCCATGGACGATAATAGCTAGGCAACGAAATCAAACGCATGAATGTTCAACATCGCATTTGGTCAGAGTCATCTGCATCTTTATTAGAGGATATCACTTTGAATTAACGGAGGTTCATTCAACAAACGAAAGTTGGGTGAGTTTACAGTGTTAAGGTGCTTGCTCGTTAGCATTTCAGATTAGAGCAAAGAAGCTATAGCAATCCAAAAAGTCATCAATTTTTGCGAGAAATAATCCGTGAAAATGAACAAAATCCCAATAGTTAATTTACTTTCAGCCAATGTCAAGCCTCCGGCACCTCCTCCACAAGCCGGCCAGGTCTCCAGGTGGATTCTATTCAACCGATAAGTCGTACATTTCGAAAACTACTACATCCCTATAGTTACAATGCTATAGATTACCGCAACAGACTATGGCCTCATATTTTTTAATACGTTATTACTTCATACAAAGAAAATTTGACCATCTCTTTAAAGTGAAATAACAACAAATGTTATAGATAACTAACACGCTTACTATCCAATCGAATGCGAAACTGTGAAATAAAAGTAAATGAGAATACACCTTCTGTACAAAACGTTTTTCGATTTATTCATATTTTGTGAACACATTACCTGAGAGTATTCCTGCATTCAAAATTCTTATTGATCGCAGGATAACCAGCACATTTCCGGATCTTCCACCATTACAACCTCTACCGCGCCTCATCAACATTGCTCTTAATGAAGTGATTTTGACAATTGCCAAAGCTTTCGTGAATCTTCGTAAGCAACAACATTTAATTTCAGAACACCTTCATCAAAACAGCTAAAAGAGAGAAGGAAGATAAGAAAGTAGAAAAAAGGTGAGTAGAGCTGAGATAATTACAAATTATACATAAATATCTGAATGACCCATCCTTACGAAGAAACATGCTGACCTCCAATAATGACTGGAAATGCCGGATTTTTTCTTAGCTTAGAAGACACTGTTGACCTCACCCCATCTCAATGAAAAATACATTTCGACATAAAAACACCGCTATACATGCGTAATAAACTATTCATAAATTTTAACCGTTTTTTTGTTTACTGCCTACTCTTTTTAATGGCAGAGTATATTGCGAAATATAACTTTAATGAAGCTGAGATATTTGCAAAACTCTGGACCGCAGGTGTCTATGGTGGGGAACGAACGCGCTATTGTCCTTTCCGGGGAGTAACGCGCTCACCACCACACCATGCGGGTCCTTCGTTTCGCCTGTCTCTCAGCTAGTTCTATCGATCTTTTTGCCATCAGCAATCACCTAACTGCGGGATTGATCTGGGGAGCACAAATCGGCAATGAACCCAGTTAAGTTGAGGCCCCAGTTATAATCACAATCTTAACCGTTTTCTGTTTACTGCCTACTCTTTTTAATGGCAGGGTATATTGCGAAATATAACTTTAATGAAGCTGAGATAGCGCGTTCGTTCCCCACCATAGACACCTGCGGTCCAGAGTTTTGCAAATATCTCAGCTTCATTAAAGTTATATTAATAAATTGTTGGAAACTCTAATAAGGCAGCAAAATATAATTTTTTATGAATAAAGTCAAACAATAATGATACACACATACCTTTCTCGTCGTGTTAAGTTACCACTCAACGACAGATCGATGGAATACATTGTTAAACCGGTACTGTAGTAGCCATCGAAACCAAAGAACATTTTTTTCGTTAATCTCTATCCATGTCTGCTATCCAACCTAAGTATAAGGAATGTAAATTGCAATTTCTCATAACTACCCCATTCGTAATAAAATACTTCGATTCGAATCACAATAAAGAAAACGGGAAATAAATATACTTTTCGATTCAGAGAAAAAGGCATATAAATACCTGGACTGACATGCGAATATTTACATCAAATGCCTCTCTCAAAGCATGTGGACTCACCAGATCCAGAACATTCCCCCAGAAACTTAATCCCACGCAAGAACTTTCAGCACGTTTCCTCTTTCGTAACATTTTGGTCTTCCTCTATATTCGACTATAACACCAGAAGAACTGGTTCCTTCACAAGCATAGATATTTTAAAATAATAGGAACGAACAACGCACTTCTTTATAAAAATTGTGCATCGTGAAGCGGCTTTATTAAATGTTTTAACCCATAACTTTGACATGAAAAAGTATAACTGAACTTGCCATCAATGGAGCGATAAATACCTTGCACAGCGGTAAGTAGCCTAAATCGCCAACCACTATCACCACCACGCAAAACTTAGGAAGCATTCGGAACACACAATTACATGGAACAACCACAATCATTGTAAATCGTACGTAGGACTCGCCTTGTCTAATCTATAATTACAGCAAGCTGACTCGTCTAACTGCTTCGCCAACGTTGCCTCACATTTCTACAGGAAATATAGAAGGTATGTCACTGATGCCACCACTTTCAATGAGCGCACAAACTGTCATGGAGGAACTACGACAATCTCAACGGAAAAAAGCGGCTTAAAAATAATAGCTGACGCAAGATCAATGGAAATCGGAACTTAATTCAGCAGAAAAAAATTCAGCAACCTTCGAAATCTTTATTGAGACATTAATCGTATTCGTGGCAGACAATAAATTATGAGCCTGCGGCATTCAAATCTTACAGGACACATTGGAGAACTATGTAATCAAGCACAATGGTTAAATGCACGAGACAGAAGTGGAAATCGATTTGATCGTACCATCAGATTCTACAACATAAATTAACAAGCGAAAAGAGCAGAGACCATGTAAATCTTACACGCAACATCGAGGCTTAAAACAAACAATCCTACATTCATTTACTTATTTATACATATATAACAATATATGCATGAAACTATCGCTTCTATGTAAACACATATTTGTACATGAAAAGGATAAATATAACCTAAAATGATAAATAAGGTAACATAGAGAAACCCGAATACTTAATGTAAGGAAGGTCTCATACAGAAGCATAAACAGCACAAATTGTATACAAAACCAAGGACAAGTACTGAGTAAAAATTCACACTAAACGCACATATTCTAAAGCGATTGTGATTCTCACCAGTATTCAGGCCTCAAGTGCCACTCCCTCTTAAGAGGATCCAGCTCGCAGAGCTTCCACACAATAGCGCGGAACTGCGGTTTATTCCTCTCGAACACTGACTAAAAAACAGTGCACTTTAAAAAAAACCATTAATTTAAAACATTAAGCCACAATACACATTATGTACCTTGCACGAACAGTAGAAATCGATTTGATCGTACCATCAGAAAATGCATGGGAAGCATGGCAAGTGATGCGCACTGCATCCAAAGCATGTACTTTTCGACAGTTCATTTCGCTACATACAGCTTTTTCATTGCACTTTATGTACGTAGTCGATGTCACGTACCACGGAGATATTATAACAGGCATATTATTTAATACGCTCTCCTTCACACTTACTTTCTTCACAGTTCGCCTTTTCCAGACCTTGCGTGTTGACTTGCTCTCTACTCTGTTGTACGTTTCGGACCGTAAACCCTCATTTCAATGCACATTTCGATTGCTTGATTGCACTCTAATGATATGCGGCCCAATATGCTCACCAAGTGAAAGTAGCAGCGAAAGTGAGCCAGTAAGGGTTAACAATCTACAAAAGATCTTTTCTCGGAAGAGTTCATTTTAATGATTGAGTATACTGTTGCCCAACAGTGTTCACACCACAAAAGACTACTGCTGACGAAAAGACGGCAGAAAGGTCTCTACTTCTACAGCGACTTTCAGCATTTAGGAGCATGTTTTCGCTATGATAAGAAGATTAACCAAAGGAAAGAAATTTCACAAAGATGAGCTGCTTGCAAACTATGCCTTTACTTATGTGCTTCAAAACAGTGCGCCTTTAGAAACAGCTATTAACCCCTTTTACCATAACTTTCTGCTTGTGCTGCAAATCTTCGGCTCAGAAACATCTACAGCTTAAAATTCATACATACATACATACAATCTATTCACGATCATCAATTCTTACATACAAAATGCGCTACCTGTTTGTACTTACAATAGCAATTTTACATAGAATTGGCAATTCTCAGACACATGTTTATTTCACAAATTGTATATACACTTTGCAGGACAAAAACTAAAAAATTCCAAAGAATCTTATTCCCACGGATCTCGCTCATATGAGGAATCACGATAGCCGGTTAGTCGGTACGTGGCGTGTCCCTCGGTGGCGGATAGGGGATTAATCGCGGACCCAAAACCACCTTTGATTTCCTGAGACGCAGGTGGATCCAGGGGATGGACTCCCCGTTTCTCCTCGATGTGGCACATAAGTTCTGTATTTACGAGAGGTATGAACGCGTGTGTGGGTGCGTTCTAGTTTACCCGGATTGTATTCCACGAGTTAATTTCAGTTAAAAGACTGCAATCAAGTGATAGAGAAGTATATGGGAGGCGGTTAGGAGTCCTCTAAAACAAAGAAGTTCCATGTCTACTCTGGGAGAGCCTGGCAAACTACCCGTGAATATATCCAACCCCCGCGTTCAGGAATCAGTAAGCTATACGTGGGTATCAAAAGGCTAAAAACAGTAAAAGAAACTGGCCTCATCCCCCTGACCTGGAAAGAGTCTCAATACGACACCGTTGGGTAAGACGAGTACGGAGAGGCTACTAAAATCTAAGGTACAACGGAAGCTGCTTGGATCACGAAGAACTATGGTGACGATCTGCACTTACAACGCACGTACACTTGCATCCGAGTCCTCGAAAAAAGACTTGCTCATGCAGGCAAGAAGGATAAGGTACGACGTCATCGGCCTAGCCGAGACGAGACGACGCTACCCATTCAACGTCTATCACATTGGAAAAGAACTATTCCTCGGAACATGCGACAGCAGAGGTGTAGGCGGTGTCGGCGTTCTCGTCAACACGAGTTTGTCCATGAACATGGAGTCATTCGAACAGCTTACAACCCGAATCGGACGTTTACGATTAAAAAGATGTGGATCAATACCGGCATTCAATTTCAATGCCAAGATTGGGCCATGAAGATCGTCTGAGGAACGCCACATTGGCACCCAAGGAGTAGAACGAAACGAACAGGACAAGCGGCTCTCTGAGTTTATCACGGCGACCAAGACCATCCATGGTAACTCGGAATTCCAGAAGCTTCACCGTCAACGATGGACGTGGGAACCTCCCAATGGAGAGTACCATAACGAAATAGACCACATTATAGTAAATAGGAAGTTTTGCCTAACCGATGTCGCTGTTGTCCCAAAATTTTACACGGGATCAGACCACCGTCTCCTTCGTGCAGGATTCTATTTTTCACGGAGAGGAGAAAAGCCGCTAGATTCAAAACCGAAGCCCCAGAATCACCGTAAACTGGGACCTATTCAATTCACTAGTCAGCTGTTGGGAAGATGCCGCAGTCGATAACATCGACGAGGAATACGATCGGCTCATTCAACATCTTCACGTTAGCGCTATGAAAGATGGGATTTCGAAAGTCACCAAGAGACGTCTGTCTCCAGAAACTCTCGAGCTAATACGCCAGCGTTGAATCGCACGAGCTGGAGGCAACCGCTAACTAAAGTCCGAACTTGCAAAACAATGCAGACAGGCGATAAAAGAAGGTCTTAAAGAGAGAAGAGCAGCAGTAATGGTCGAAGCGGCAAAGGCTGGGAAAAGCATTCGCAAAGCCAGCCGAAGCTTCGCCAATTACAAGACCAACATGATTGCACTCCGACGTCCAGACGGAACAATAACAGCGTCCAGAAAAGGTGTCTGTCGTCTACAAACTTTTCACTCGAGTCATCTTAAACAGGACTGATAGAACACTGGACGAAGGACAGCCAAGTGAGCAAACTGCCGAAGATAAGGTGGACCGAAAACGTAATGCGTATGAATGACAACCGAGGGACAAGTGCCGTTAGTGACTGGATTCCTCGGGATGCTAAATATTCTGCAGGAAGACCACCGACCCGATGGTCAGAGTTCTTTACGAAGAGCCTAGAAAACGATGTGATGCTCGACAACTCCCTAGAGCGAGCAGAACCCATTGAGCTACTCTTGCACACAACAGGGAAAAATGGAAGAATTACTGGCGCACGCTCGAGTCACTCGACGAACAACGTGACTACAGATGATTACAGATGACAGGTGACAACAATTGCAAGTTGGGCTAACCTGCTACCCATCTTTTCCAGTGTAACTGGAATAGTAGTTCTTTGATATTGCTTTGCAACCTCGCATACATATTTTCGTTCCACTCGAATTGCTTTTATCAAGGAAATGAAAAGCCTACCTTGAGGGTGCATTCCCGCTTAAAAGGTAGATGTTGACTTGAAGTCATTCAGACACGTTTTAACTATGCGAACGGTATAAACCCTCCATGCCGTCTTGCCTAGGAAGAGCTTTCCCTGCTTGCAGCATTCAACAACCTGTAGTTTTGACTGCGCGAAGATTCATGCCATTAAACTGTGAACTTTCTAATGACGACCTTTTTACATTTCCGCCTCAATACCATTACTCCACCCTTATCCCCAGTTCGTAGTGCCCTCGTCATCTCGAGAATGATGTTCTCGGGAAGATTTTTGCTGTTCGTCCTACGGATGAAAACAAAATCCACCAAGTCGTAGATAAGTCTCGTAACCCAAATTTCCAATCATAAGGAATAGCTACCGACACACATGGAAATTCTGCTATTGTAGTCGCTTCCTGATTACAATATGAATAACATGAGGCCGTACACAGTCCCTTGCATGAGATATGCAAAAGACGACTCAATTATACTTTACTACAATTCGCAGTCATTTGCTTTTCCAATGGTCTAATGTCGTAAAATCTGCCTTGTCAGTCAAACACGGTGGTGTTGGCAAAATAGAGGTTTAGAAAGTCTTTCAAATTTATTCAACATAACAATGATTGCGAGAGGACGCCACATCAAAGCCGGATTCGAATCCTAACATACCTAAACTGTGCTGGTATAATAATCCACACCTTGACGTAGACACTGAGGAATCTCCTTAGCTTATCAACAGTTGCCTGTTCCCACCGCGACCACAGTCGTTTCGCAAATATCACTTGCAAATAACTCATGAAAGTCTATCGGCTCGACAATTCATGAAAGTCTATCGGAGCCTGACTATCAATGCAGAACCAGTGGATGTTAAGCAATAATCTACTATGCTATTGAACCGTTTGAAAAATACAGTTCCACATTGCATTCGACATCAGCTTCCTCACTGTTACTTTAGATGCGGAGTCGAAAGATGTTCAATTCTATTCAATCTTTTAGCATGTATTTTAACTGAACGATAGCACTATTCTATAAACCTGTTAAGTCCTCAACTCCTCAAATCCTTCAACTATATGAAAACATAGAGTTGTTAGAAAACCAGAACCTTCCCAATATGAGCATGAAACGTTTAAATTCTGACCGGCAACTGATTGTTATTTCATTTGAAATCGCTAAGATAACTAAGAGCTACCACGTGAAAAAGGCGGATACAAAAAATTTGAATTACACTCAAAATAAATTCCGAAATACTTCCAAATGCTAATAGCTACATGATTGAATAATTGTTCATAGTAAAACATTGCAAGCACCAATACATATAACTCCACAAAAAAAAAAGAAAAGAGAAAACAAACTCCGACTCTAACTTAATATTTACTGCCTTTTCTTCTTAATGGCAATGTATGTTGCGAAATGTAACTTCAATGACGCTGAGATATTTGCAAAACTCCGAATTGCAGATGTCTGTGGTGGGCAAAAACGCTCTATTAATCTTCCTGGGGCGGACGCGTTCATCACTACACCATGCGTTTCGCCTGTCTCTCAGCTAGTTCTATAGATCAGTGCCAACAGCAATCACCCGTCACCGGAGTTGATCTGGGTAGCCCAAATCCGCAATGAACCCAGTTAAGCTGAGGCTTTAATTATAAAGACTTCTTTTTAAAACTATTTCAAAAACTTCGATGTTCTCAACTTCCCAAGTCCTTAATTATTAAAAATTTATCGTGAATTCTCAAGAAAACAAACACCATTCGTTCTCTGTCGCGATTAAATCCAGTGGAATTTACCATTTGTGCACCTTACATGAAATTAGGCCTCGTCACACAAGGTAGCTACAGAAATACAGAAATTTGACCGTCAGGCGTCACATGTTCAAAAACAATGGTAAAACAGATCAAATTCGAAGAGTGAAGCCATTAAATGTGTTTATACTTTTGTCGCGTGAGGTAACGGATTTGATGCGCATAACTATATGTTGTACCAATCGACGAACGAGTCCATACTACCAAGTGAACTACGTAAAATTATCGAAACGCTAGAGGTCTGGGAAGAGCACTGATCGCTGAACTATCGGGCGACCACATTGTAACATGTAACTCATCAAAATGACTATACTAATAGATAGAAAGCGGTCGTACAAAAAGTAACGAACCTCAAAATTACTGGTAATATTCTCCGTAAACGCCCTCCCACCAGATTTTCGCATGAAATCTCGTATTTTTTCAGCAATCTCGACATATTTATCTCTTACTACGACATCCTAAAAACACCAGTCATCTTTAGTTGTCATTCAGTTACATTCATTAAACTATTCTCTATAATAATACCAATCTTACCGAGGGCGATGCTGCACCCAGTTCACGCTTCCTAGCATGCAGAGCAGCTAAAAGGGAATTCTTTGCGCCACTGCCTTGAAATGGCAATGCTTGAGAAGAACTGGCATATACGGGCTTATTTCCAGAACAATATGAAAATGATGCACGAAACTGCCGCACAAAAGACCTATTGGACCTAGAAATTGTTAGAAGGACATTACGAAACTACGAGGAAAACGCTATGAAACAATGTAGATTCAAAAACTTCAGTAGTAGAATTCCTACAAGTACCAGCTGTTTCGTCTATCCTTTAAAATCAGTGTTTAGAAAAAAAATATTAGTATTGACGGAACTAAAAAAAAAGAGTAAGCCATTCATTAATTGTTAGTTATCAGAGTAACAAAAAATTTCATGAGAACCATAACAATGTAAAGCAGAACCAAATAATCAACTCAGTTCAGTCAAAAATACATCCAAAATAAAGAAATCCACTGATAAATGATCCTTAGTAAATCGCACATTCCACCGACATTTAAGCACTCCCTAGATTTAAACAGTTACTGTGTTCTAGAAGTAGAGTTAAAAGAAAAGATGTGACGCTTATACTGGGCTTAATTTCAAAGCATGGACAACGCACCTTTTGCCAAGAGCATTCGCTGCACGATTTGCCACGGAAGCTGCCTCTTTCTCAATCAAGTAATTAGAAGATTTATCGCCGACGAGATCGTCATGTTCAATCGCACAGCGGACCCCTGCAGATTGCAGCAGACAATTCAGCACGAAATCATCACTTGATTTCTCACTTCCACGGGCTTCGGCACCTTCTCCACCACATCGACTACTGGTTCTTGATGGAATCAATTTGGTGCCCCATGGTGCTTCCGACTCAATCATCTGCTTCCTTTTTAATCCTTTACCAGTAGAACTTTCGCTTTCCCTCAACGACTTGCTTTGTTGTGCCGGAGAGTTGACTACAAGCTCCGCTTCATTTGACTTGAGACTGCCAAGTTTTCTAAACAGCTAACGCCGAAATACTGGTAAAAAAATAACACGTCCGATTCAAAGGAAAAACTTTGTGAAAGCGAATATTCCATTCGACCTAATTTCAAAAATTATACAGTGCTCTACAATGACACCTTGGTAATATTAGCAACAACATTTCCAAAGATCCTCGCACAGGAGACTAAGACACCAACGCGCAAACTTCTTGAGGCTTTTTGGATAAATGATAAAAACCCCACAATGAATAGCAGGGAGGAGTGCCCAAAGGCCACACGCGACGTGCCCCGTATCTTCTCATCAATTTCTGATGTGGGGTTGTGCAGTCGTCAACCATATGCGACTATAACCAGCTGTTCTAACCTTCATCCCTGGAAGTCACGTAAAAAGCGGTGAGTGTTTCGAGAAGCTGTTGACCATGTAATTACCATGGAATTTTTCGTCTTTTTATAAGTGTTTATAAGTGTTATTGAAGTGTTTGGCCTAGTAAATTGTATACCAGTACACCCTTCCATGCCCTGTAGAAGGCGATACTGCCGAAACGTCAGCTACTGTTGTATTGTATTGTGTGTTTATCTGTGGAAGTAAATGTATGCTGTATAACGACGTATTAACATTTCCAAACCTTGAAAGAAGTTTTGCGCGCTTACGAAGTTCTTTCTTTTTAGCTTCACTCAATTCTGACGCTGCCAGGGAAGAAGCTGTATGCTGATCAACAGATACATCAACAGACTTCTTTGACTTCTTCTGCTTTTCCTCGTGCTTCCTATGACACAAAAATACAGAACGATATAAGAAGAGATTTCTGACAAATTTTGATACAAACATCCCACATACATCTCCACTTACGCACTTGTATTCGTCGGAATTAAAAAAATTGACTGAACGGATCTCATCAGTCTCAGACGCAAAAAGGGAGCCTGTTTCTGTCAAAGCATCCTTCTAGATGTGAAATAATATGTTAAGTAAATGTAACGACCTCAGAAACACAGAGAAATTTACACACATGGACGTCTGTGAAAGAAAACAAGTCATGCAGATCGTTTGTTTTGAAGAATTGCCGCTGCTTAGGATCTTTCAAAATTCGATTAGCGAGGAACTGCTTAAAAATTTGCCTGAAAGACCACAATGTCACACGAAATTCATACGATTTATAGCTGCATAACTCCTCTACCTATGATAAATCTTTTCTTCTATTGTACCAGCACAAAGCAACCTATAAATTGTCACCGCGCGTTCCTGGCCAATTCGCCAAGACCTCTCTTTTGCCTGAGTGTCCGTTGAAGGATTCCAATCAGGATCGAATATGACAACCTACACAAAAAGCATGATGTTTATGGAAAATATTTCGAAAAATCATATAATCTAAAAATCTGACTTACCTTATTTGCAGCCGTTAGATTTATTCCTATTCCTCCCACTTTCGTCGTCAGCAAAAATATAAAAATTTCCGGGTCCTGTGAAGAAAGAGATAAGCATCGAAAGAGAAATCAAGATAGAAATATTCCAGTGAAAGACCTCATTAAAGCATTCGATCTTTTTCTGTCGACTACCGATAGCGGTGCTGCCATCCATGCGAAGATATGAGTACCTTAAACGGAACTTCGGTAAAAAAAAAGGAAAATAGTAAAGGGAAATATCGGTGAACTCACTCGTTATTTTGCAGCCCACGCTCAAGAATGTCAAGCATTTCGCGACTCTGGCTAAAAATCAATACCTTTTCGCTCTTCTGAAATAGGATTTAGTGCTAATCAAACACTATACGATTGAAGATATAGCAAATGTATCTCACAGTTGCTCGCCATAATTCCAACAGCTGAAATAAAACACGCATTTTGCCGCTACGATTGCAAAAACCAAATGCCTTGGATGGGTCTTCACTTTCGTTAAAGTCACCTAAAACATTAAGTCGACAAATCTGTTTAGAACGAACTTTTAAAGAAGTTCATGAATATATTACTGACAATCAATAAGAAAACTGTTGAATGTGTTTGCAACGTAATTCCTTGGAAAATCTAACCGGTACTCTACGGATATGTGGATACTTGGATGACCCGTCTTCACTAGTTGTGCGTTTCACAGCATAATTTCCACGTTTCCGGAGTTTCGCTGATTTAGAAAATGTGATTCCCTGGAGTACCAAGGTCAGCCAGACCAAAGTCTGCCCAAAATCGTGACCACCACAGATGGATCAGAAGGAGATTTAGCACCATGCGACTAGTATGGTACCAAGACGGCGGTGGATCCTGCTATTGGTTTACTCTTAGCAAGGCTTCCGGCTAGATGCGTCGGACTCCTCATTTTGAGAGACCCTACTGAGGATATGAACCCTCCCACTGTACATCGCAGCCCGACACCCAGGAACACCTGCTACCCCCAATGAGCGGTAAACCATTGGGAGGACTCTGAGGATAGCCATCGAAACTTCAACTGATTAAGTGCGAAACTATTTCATAGTGGAGAACATGCAAGAAAGACTGACATCAATGCGAAAAGTGCTCCTCTAAAAGACTTTACCGTGACGATTTGGTCCACCCGTGATAAGATCAGGATGATTGCAAAGTTTTCGTAAAATCGTCAAGCCTACGAATGCATCCAGCCTTCCTTTCAAAATACTCTCACACTCGCGTGACTTTAGGTAATCCAGATATAAATGATGCTGTTCTGATGAGAGCTCGCAAAATAGTACCTAAACCCATTAATACCGAACACTTTGAGAATCCAAACCATAACGAATGGTAAAAAAAAAAACAGTCAGCATGAGGATGAGGGTGAAAATACGAAGGCAAAAAAAATATTTCTAAATATTGAGTACATCCCTATTTTCGTACAGCTTGATATACAATACTGTGAAGTAAATTTTTTTAGCAGTTCTCAGTCATAACCTAACTTCATATAACTCTACCACGTCTATTAAGGTGAACTGGTATCGATAACGTCAATCCGCAATGCTTTGACAAGAGATCTCACGCTCTACACTTCCCCTAGAGGCTCCGGCGCTAACAAAAGTTGCAGCTACGTTGAAACCATCAATTTTTTAAGAAAACTACAAAACTACACGAACCTTTTCATTCTTTTCAGGTAAATCGAGAGATTTCTGAACACTTTTCTTCACTCTTCGAAGTATGAAAGGGCTTATTGCATCCCTAAAATTTCATTTAGTGAGATTACGAAAAATCATAACGTAGAAAGTCTTTAGAACCATTCTGCTCAAATAATACTCAATCTTACGAAAGCATTATCACTGGATCAAAAGTTTCCTTGCTCCATATACTGTCTCTAGATTTAAACCATTTCTTCCAAATTACGTCATTCAGTTCCCTTCCTTTATTGAAGAAATATATTAATAAAAACCCGTCTGGAAGTTAGTGTTCTTTCCAATGACACACCTTAGCTTACCTTTAGATACTTACATGGATACTTGGATGGGCCGCCCTCACTGGTTGTGCTGGTCCCAGCCTAATTTCAACTTGTGGAGTTCCGTTCATTTAACCGCTGTGGTTTCCTGGAATCCAAAGGTCAGACTGGTAAAAGTCTGCCCTTGGTCTACACCATCAGAAGCAGTCGTTATCCTTGTGGATCAAATGGAAATTTGCCACCATGCGACCAGTTCGGTACCAAGATGGCGACGGATCCTGGTACTGGCTTTTTCTTATCTGGCATTCCTGATGGAAACGCCAAGCTCCGTCTCGGCTTAAGAGACACTGCTAGGGGATGAATCTCCTCGCTGTACATCGCAGCTCGACACCCAGGAACACCTACCAGCAACGAGGAGGCGGTAAACCGTTGAAAGGATACCTTTATGTGTAAAAGAAAGAACAAATAATGAAATGAAACCTTAAAAAGATACTAACCGCAGTACTGTAGCGCATTTGTATGCTGTGAGTAACTGCTGCTTCGTGGCATTCGCATATCCACCTTGCGTGATCGGAGTAGCAAATTTTTCCGTAAATGTTTCAAGACTATTCAACTTCCCAGTGTACACAAAGTCCATTAGTGACCTAAATTTAAAGCACCAAAATAAAATAGTAACACTGATGAAAACCCATTCAACTCTTACCCACCATATTTCAGTAAGAGAATTTTGAAGCGGTGTTCCACTGAGAACAAGACGACATGGTGTATGAAGTTGCTTAACAGTCTCCGAAATCTGAAAAGCATTCGATTTTCTCGCCATCATAGAATCATCAAAATATGTGGAGAAAGTCTATTTTCCCAAGTCTTAGTATAAATAAAAGAACAGGATCACTATCATTTCAAAAAATGCATAGAGAAACACAAAACTTTGAGATACAGAAAGTGAAGCATGGAAAAATAAGGAACTTACTCGAGTTTTTGGATTCCTAATTTTGTGACCCTCGTCTAATACCACATAGTGCCAAGACTGTGGCAACAACAAGTTTCTGTGTTTTTGGAACGTTGAGTAGGTAGTGACAAGGATTGATCCACCTCTAGAAAACGTTGCGTTTGGAATAAAATATGACGTTTTAGGAGAGCGAAATCTGTAACTAATACAGGCTCCCCATTTCAATTCCGTTGACGGCTGATTGGTAATGGCGCTGGTAGAAAGAGAACTAGTTAAGAGATAGCCGAAGCAAAGGACCCAAATGGCATAATAGTGAATACATTAGCATACGGAAAGGGTTTCAAGTTTGTGTTATAACTGTCTATACCTATAATAGCAACAAAATATTAACGACGTGACAATATCCAGGTGAGTAAGGTGTATAAGGTCCGCTCCCCATCGTAGTCACCTACGCGCTGAAGTTTTCCACATATCTCAGCATCATTGTGGTTCTATAATTAGGATCCGAAATCATACGCCGATCGACTCCAATTTTCGCTGAACTTTTTTAACAAGCTAAATCTGCACAAGACGTACACACCAAATATAATCAAGAATTACTGAAAGCAAATGAGACAAAAGATCGCGCCTCTTTATGGTTATAAGCGTCGCGTCATAGCCTGTAGTATGAAATATGAAGCAAGACAGGAAAACCATCACTCTGTCATGGATGCTAAGGCTAATCAGTTTGCACCGGCCAAAACGTAGTCGTAAAGATGCAACTTTCACTCGCAAAGGCCGGCCATTACCCATGACAACAAGATGAAAATACTTTGGTTTAACAGTCTTAAGAATCTAAGAAAAAAGACCGTCTCACCCAACAAATAAAAGCTTCAGCACCCATCACGTTAGTGATATTAGCGGAAACACCAGTTTGTAAAAGAAAAGAGAACATGGGTAACTCACGACAAGCTATGGAGATAAGTTCACACTCTGAATGTAGAAAGAAGATAGCTCTCGCCAGATGTAGACCATTAAACCTATTTTAGGTGCAAGTTTTTTTGCCAAATTTCAGGCATTTGCGAGAAAATCACCAGTACAAGGGCCGACACACCTGTTTAATGGCCCGACCACCCTCATCTACAGAATTAAGGCCACGTAAAAAAATATCGGTAGTGTAGGCTTCGTCGTACTACACCTACGCCATTCTATTCCATTTTAATGATTCGACAGAAGGCACTCATAAAGCAAAGCTGGCAGGCTGTGGGCCTAAACTGAAAGCAAGCGACCTCTAAGACTGCCATGTATAATAATGAGTAGACGAGCTTCAAGTTGATGACTATCAATTGTACCACTAAAAAGGATAAAAGAATAGAGCTCTCGGTGTTCAATAATCCTTGAGCGATCCGCCATGCATTCGACTCATTAAGTATCGCTGGAAGTGACTGAAGGCATACCTGGAATTTGCAATGACTCGCGATGGCCCACCGATGTATCGACTCAAGGCTATTGTACTCCCAAACAATACTTGTATCAAGCTGCCCACCTCGGAGCGATGGAAGGCTTGGTGGACCTGGGATGCGCGGATCGATCCCATACGTATTGCAGGGCACCTCAGACCACTGTCCCACTTGCGCCTCATTGTATCTTTGCCAGAGCATAATTTACGGATCATAAGATTGAACTCATAACGTTCATGAACAGCTCTCCGAAAAGCATCGATATGAATAAAAATATAGCTGCAGACTTCATAAATAGTAAGCATGTGTCCAGGTAAGGATTCCTACAAAACTGTCGTTTAGTTTACCTCGGCTGCACCTGGGCCCCCTTGCTTCGCATTTATTTAGTACCATCGTTACCTCACTCACGTGTTATAGAGAGATTTACAAAATCTTAAAATCTCCTATAAATGTCGAAAGGTAGCAGCGCCGATGAACTATACATTCATAGCAAATAAAAAGCACAGATAAAATAAAACATATGCAAGGAACTGTTTAAAAAAGAAGAAGAATGAAAGTAAAAACTAACTTCCTATTTGTCGCCATTTTTGAGACCAGAGCACGTCTTGAACCTTTAAAATTCCCAGTGGAGTGCAGTATAGCTACCTCAAATTAAAAATTCCAACTTAGAAAGGAACAACAAAGAAACTTCACATTAAAAGGTATAAATTAACCCCATACCCTGCAGAGGGGCATCCATGTGTGTATTTCTTTCACCCATTGGCGAAGTAATGTCGATGGGCAAATGATCAAGGACGGTCCGAGCCCAATGAAGCTTAAATACTCAAATATCGTTTCAGTACAAAAACTCTTAACAAATATAAGCTCCAATACTAACGTTGCATTCTATACCTAATTTTCATGCTAAGGTCAAAATAATTTTACGATATTTCCTCAAATGTAAAGTTACCTGTAAATATTTAAACGTGCACGAAAATGTTTACCCACAATTCCGACACTGATAAGAAAAACTTACTTCATATATTTATCGTCGTTTTGGGACTCATCAACTGCTCGAAGAAAAGCTATCACCTAAACAAATGATGCTAGACTACCAGTAGATACCACTATCGTTACAAAAGAGAGGGAAAGAACGTCCTCGGCTCTTTATGGATTCAACAAACCTATACATAAGAATAAACTCAAAAGTAATCGATTATCAGCCTCTTATCTCAACCCTGCTCTTATCACGCATCCCTTATGATAGCGAATGTCGACTAAAACAGTTTCACCCGAAACCATGATAAGGTTTAGTTCTTAAGATTCTACCTGTACTGTCTTTCCAAGACCCATTTCATCTGCTAATATGCCACCAACATATTGCTCATGCAATTCAGAAAGCCATACAATACCTTGCTTCTGGTACCTGAAAAATGAATAAAAGATTTGCTTCGAAATAAGAAATTACACATTACTTAACAATTAAAGTAGCATATGCAAGTATTATAACAAGCGAAATTTTTACCTGATATGGTGCTATCAAGTGCAATGAAAAAAAAAGATAAAGGAAAAGCTCTCGGCGTCGATCAATCCCTGAAGGACACGCCATGCATTCCATTTCTTAAGCACATTTGGAGGTGATCAGGTTACCGATATATCGAACCAGTGCCTATCCTTCCAGACAAGCCAAGCACCACTTTGCCGACCCAGGAGGGAGGGAAGGCTTGGTGGGCCATCGGCGCAGGGATCAATCCCGTGTGTACTGCAGTGCGTCTTCGACCACAGCGCCAATGCAATGATAAAAGAAGAAACATAGCGTACTATGCTGCATCTAACTATAAAAAAACACCTGTCCTCTAATAGTCTATGCAAAAAAATTCGCGGATTTCACATTTCCCAAGAATCGTTGTTGCAAAACAATTTCCTAATAGTAGCCTACAACACAACCCCTAACTCACAAGCCACTTGATGTAACAATGATCTAAATCCAACTATCAAACTCAAATAAGAGGCTAACATTTTTAAAAAACTGGAGGTTTAATCTGATTCGTATCTAAAGGATTTGGGAACAATCAGCAGAAGTTTAAATAGCACGGATCAACAATACAATGAGTTTGTGATTGAACGAAGCAAACATAAAAAAAATACTTGTAAAGACGATCCCAAACATGACGAGAGAGCTTTAGCGATTCGCTTATTTCCTTGAAATTCTCGCCCTCATGAGATTCTTGAGAATCGTGTCGCCTAAAAAAGCAAATTTTAGAAGTTTTTGTAATTTCTCTCAAAACTGACACACCACTTTTGAAGGTATCCAGAAACAAATGTGATAATGATTACAGCGAAACTTACTTAGTTGGACATCTGGACGGCCTGCCCTCACTGATTGCGCGAGTCACCAACATAACTCACAATTTTTCGGAGTTTTGCTTGTTTAGCCATTGTGGTTCCTTGGAGCCTTAAGGTCAGCCTAGCCAAAGTCTGCCCCAGATCGTGACCACCACAGGCAGTCGTTGCCCTCGTGGATCAGAGGCAGATTTGCCACCTTGCGAATAGTTTGATATCAGGACAGTGGTGGATACTGGTATCGGTTCACTCTTAGCTGGGCTTCCTTATGAAAAAGCCGGACTCCTCAGTTTGGAAGACCCTGACGGGGGAATGAATCCCACCGCTGTACATCGCAGCGCGGCACATAGGAAGATCTTCCAGCCGCGAATAGGCGGTAAACCGTTGGAAGATACAACAAAACAACAATTACCAAAAACGATTACCACCAATCATCAATCTAGTTATGCCAAAGAATGGTATGACCCTACAAAATATCTTTGTGATGACAAACTTTAAACGCTCGATGAAGTCCTCATCATTGCTGTCGTCCACGATTGGAATAAACTTTCTTCTTGCTGTTGACTTTCTAACTCTTTTAAACGAAGCCCTGAATAGCGTTATATGGGAAAAAATAGCTATCTACTAAGGAAGGACAAACAACCACTTTAAAACTGCCTCAAGTTTTCAAACAATTTATACCTCGACTCGTTGAGATCTGATGAACTACACGTTGATGGCATTCCATCATTGTCCACCAGTGGAAAATAATCATTATCGCTGCTCACGCCGTAAGAACTGGAATCCCCTGAAATATGTGGAGAAACAAAAAGATGTAGGAAAAACTGGTCATAAAAAAGCCTCCCGCGGTGAAAAACTATGGCACAACACATTAGTACAAGTATACATAACCAAGTAACAATTCATATAAACTTCGCTTTTGTGGCAAATCTTAACCCACTACGTATATCACAACCATTCTTACTTACTTCAATAATTGAATGACTCGCCTTCACTGGTTGCGCGGGCCCCAGCATGTGGTTCCCTGCAATCCCGAGGACCACCTTGCCACAATCTGTCCCAGGTCGTGAACACGAACGGCAATCGCCGGCACTGTGGATCAGAGGGAGATTTGCAACCATGAGACTCGTGTGATAGCAGAACGGTGGTGCATCCCGTTACTGATATTAGTTTACCCTTAACTGGTTCTTCACGAAGAAGCCAGACTCTTTCTGAGCTTGGGAGACTTCGCTGGAGAATGAATCTCCCCGCTGGACATCGCAGCCTGGCAACCAGGAATACCTCCCAGCTACGATGAGGGGGTGAATCGTCGGAAGTTCAAACCGTCCATACTTTACCATACTGTGACCGAATTCTTATCACATTTTTAAGACATATCAACACCCATCTGGAATCGTGGCTGGGAAATAACAGGCTTTAAAGATGTTGGACAGAAAAACACAACGTCACAACCATTCAATATTTGCCCATAAGCCTGTTCCATTGCTCGACTAGAAATATGAGACTCTTATTGGAATGAAGATAGGATTTAACGAACCCTGGCGCTCTACATTTTGTTCTTGTTATAAAGACCTCTCAACAATACTATCACATCTTGCCGAAAAAAGAAACACTGGACGATACCAAGTTGAATCAAAAACAGAATTCGAGAACTTACCGGTATCCTGAATGTGGGATGCGCCCCAACTGCAGGATTCCTCTTCCGTGAAAAGGTCGACGCCCAGAGATGAACTGCTTATATCTCCAAGCAAACTTCGGACCACCTCAAAAGAAATCCTTGAGCACAATCTAATGACAAGTCCCGGAAAAATAAGCAATAACTGGAGGTCTGAAATATAACATCAGTATCTCGAACATTCTTTTCGATATCCGTGGTGTCGTGCAACGAAGCTCCCCCTATTTTCAGCTCGTTGCTGTCGAATTTGCATTGAACATTGTCATCAGATAGCGATGTTGACATACCTGCACCTGAATAACGTGCGTTTTTAAGAATCTAATCAATAAGTGGTAGGGCGAAAAAAGTAAATCTCGTGAAACTGCAATTAACCAGAAACAGTCAATCACCAGTATGTGAGCAACAACTTGTTGTTTCACAAGGATTCACCCGTTCTTCCATGAATCCACCTGTCGCTTGGACCAGAAGCCGCTTCCGACACGGGCTAGGGAACGACGTTCGATCTTTCTCTATCGATCTCTTTGCTCTAAGCAGCACCTTTAACTGCAGTACTTTAGCAAGGGACACATCTAGGCTAGATATCTCAAACGGGATGAATAGGTACAGACATGCATATCGCCAATGCCAACATCTCGTCACCCATATGCAAATACACTAAATTCTTCATATACATGACTAAATGCTTGGCATTAAGACCATGTAAAATGAGACAAAACTTGCGTAATAGGTAATTGTCCACAGTATGGACATTTGAGATAAATTCTGACATCAAGTTACGAGCGAGTAATTCCCTGGAACAGGCAGCATCTCTCAAATTATCAAACAGTCAATAAATATAAGTTGATCTGAGTTAGTAAATGGCAACATTTGTGAAAACGCTAGGTGAAAAAATCAAAACGTATAAATGCATTAGGCGCACCGTTAACTGAACTGCACAAAAAAACTATACAGGTGTTAGTTGTCTTTATGAGATAACTTGTTATTAAGCTCTTTATTGAGCTCTTCATACTTAGCCATCATTACATTCCAACAGTGATCACTGAGCTCTATGACCCCATTAAATTTAGACGGATCTACTGGAGGTAGAAACTCAACCAAACACTCGCCACCGCTAAGCCTTCGCGCAGCCTGAACAAATGGTTTCTCCAAAACTTTTCCAGTTCGAATAGTATAAAAAAAATAAAAGATGTGACATGTCATAGACTTACAGCATCGTAAAAGAAGCCATGAGAGGAAAATACACAGCATATCACAGGAACCTGAATACGAAAAATTCTAAACGGATATCTGTGAAAGTATCAAAAATAAATAAAGAGCACAAATAACTGACACCGAACATTTCCTCAAGCAAAACTCGAACACATTAAAAACCATGATAATAGACACCACTCAACGGTTTACCCCCTCATCGTGGCTGGGAGGTCGTCCAGGGTGTCAGGCTGCGATGTACAGCGAAAGGATTAATCCCTCTCGGCAGGGTCTCACAAACAGAGAAGGAGCACCAAGTTTCTATCAGGAGGCCCAGCTAAGAGCAAATCAGTATTCCGTCACCGTAGTGACACCAAACTAGCCGCATGGTGGCAAATCTCCAACTAATCCACAAGGGCGGCGCCTGCCTGTGGTGGTGACTACTTGGAGTAGACTTTAGCCTGGCTGACCTCGGGACTCTACGGAATCACAATGGTTAAACCAGCAAAACCCCGAAAAATGGAGATTATGCTAGGGCCTGCACAACCAGTGAGGCAGTGCCTTTCAAGTATTCCAGCAGTTAAGATAGTACAATATTGCCTAATTAACAGTTGCATGGGTCTTTCAGCGATAATTTTAACATTGTTTCTTCAGCTAGCAACCAAAAAATGTATACAGAGGGGTACGGGTCCAACTAACAGGCCAACGAAGAATTCTTCACGAATAAAATATCTTTACACAATGTCGTGAATTGTACAGCAATGTGCAGAATAAGTACAGAAATAACATACATATAAGTACAAAATCACTATACCTTGGCTTCCATTGAAAGAACAAACGCTCCTTTTTTAAAAGGAAGCATGACATTGCCAGCATTTCGCGTACCTTCAGGATAAATCCAAACTTTTCGCTGAAAAAAGGGCTGTGAACCAACAACAGATAGCGATAGAGATGAAAACTCTTGAATCGGTTACGCGTAACAGAATTTAAAGCGCACCTGATACTTAGTGATGGCATCGAAAGTTGAGTCTAAAGCTTTGTGAGCTTTTTCTTTACTAAAACGATTGATAAAAATTGAATCGCACATATAAGCGGATAGATTAAATCCCGGCAAAAACTTCAAGCTGCTCTTCAGCATCACAACGCAATTCTCTGGCCAACAATATGTCATTCCTAAAAGAAACGGGTTAAGCAGAACAGATCCTACTACTGAACTATTGCATAATAGCAGCATGAAGAGGTTAACGACATGTTGCACTAAGAACACAATTTATCCTCAAACATGGGTGATCAGCAGGTATTGGATGCCCCGATATTATGTAAAAGTATTATGACTAGGTGTTTGGTGCGTTTGGGGCAACAGTCGGAGGCGCCCTGTAATACAGAGCCGATCGATTCCCGCGCCACTCGGCCATCAAGCTTTCCATGCTTAATGAAGTCGAATGCATGGCGCATCCCTCACGGATTGATCAACACCGAAAACTTTATCCTTTTTTTATACAGCTAGGTGTTACAGAGGGGTTTCGCTGGGTAGATTGTGGTCAAGTTCACTCTTCCACCCTCTGACGAACGCATAGTCCGCCGTAACGCCAGCTTTTCTGTCAATAAAGAGTAAAATAACACCTCGTATTTGCTCAACAAGAATTTAAAGAACTGAATTGTACAGGGGGTTTGCCGAAATTCACAGAATGTCGGCCGTGAGCACCACAACTTTTCCCATACAAAGCAGTTTAAGTCCTACCGAGTACGTCGAAAGCGCTTTGATGATTTGCGATTAGGATGAACGGCTTATCACTATCAATATAATGCTTGTTCCGTAAGGTGAAATGAAGTCGTAAAAACGAGCACAAGTATTGGAAAATACCAAATATTCGACTGAAACAACACCGATTCATCAAAGACACCTAACAAAATGAAAAACGAAGATAGAAGAGAAGACTCACTAGTGATTATCAGGCGATCGGCCATATGGTATGCTAATAATCCCACCAACAGCTCCACTGATTATCATTGACGACAGATAAAGGAACATCTTCAAGTAGAAACGAACTCTCGATGAGAGGAGCAACAGGACAGCTAAGCCAAGGATCACCGCCAAACAGTAGGAACACAGGTTGTTGTCCGCTTCCTCACTTGTCATCTGAATTTGCTCAATCTTCTTTGTACCAGAAGAATACAGAGAATCTAAGTAACAAGAGATAACGACCTTAAAGTAATAGCGTTGAACCACGTGAATTCGCAAGCGAAACGAGAACAGCTGTGAGCGATATCGCCTCGCTTAGAGCACGTTTATTGACTGTAAACAAAGTGCCCAGAAAATCGAACTCAGATGTCTGACGAGAAAACAAGGATATTAAGATCAGTAGAGCTTCAGTCTATAGAATAGACATACATGGTTTGGAAAAGAAAGGAAAAAACCAAGAAAACTGTACAGATATTAGCTTAGAAAAGCATGGCTCTACCCATGACAGATTCTGGCCTTAACCAACAACTGGTCTTTCAGAACAGAGTTAGCTACTAGCGCTTATGATTGGATCCTACATGCTAAGAAACACCTCAGTATTTTCGTCCATTGAATAATTCCGTACCTAATAATTTCAAGGGATTATCTTTGCGGATTACCTTTATGTAAAGGATCTCGAGTTGGCCGAATACGGGGCTAGATGGCACTCACCAACTGGCAGTTTGCGAGTTAAATGTGAATCAAAAGCGACCATCTACTTGTCCTCAAATACACAAGGATATGGTTGACCCAGTCCGTGTCATATCAGGATAAGCTCTGCGTTAGTACGCTATAAATATCAGCCGGTCTTAAACCTGATTACCCATGGACACAGATCGACAACAAAACGCCACCTTATCTCTATGGGTTCTTCCCGTTCGGAGGAGACGAAGAGCAGCACATCTTTCTTGCTGAATTTTCGTATTCTGATTCCAGGTGAACTCGCTGCCCGTTAAACGTTATGTAAAATGGGTTGATGGTTAAGACCCTCTATGCAAAAGCTTTCATTAAGACATATCATGGCTTCACCCTGTATAAATTTCGATGTAAGGTGTTCTATTCTTTTGCTTTCAGGATAACCTTCCCCGCACCGGCTTTCCTTCAGAATTCCAGATTACCTCTTTTGTTTGAAGGGTAGTCTTCCTAGCATCAACTTTTCGAAAGTGTCTTCTATAGTGCTCACTAGCTCAGGTTTATCGCAAATAAAAGTGGTCAAAGCTTCCGAGACGTTCATCGAGCGAAATTGAATACAAAAAAAAGAGCGAGTAATAAAAACAAAAACGGGTTATACGTTAGAAGGCTGGAGACAACTTCATCAAGTCCAGAAGTCCAGCACTCCAGGTAGATAAAATAGAATAGCTAAGCTTGTGACCAATCAGTGATGTCTCTCTCGATCGCGGTGCTTTTTGATTCAGTCGATAAGTTGAATTCTGTAAAAATTATAGAAATGTTATGTCGAAGATACATAACATATTTAGTATCCGTCTGACATTGCTCTTGACAAACTAACATCTCATCAAATTATCTATTATTTAACTGCTTTTATTTTATTCTGAGGCAATTGTCTTTTAAATAGGCTTGTGATGAAGTTATCGGTTAGTCAACCATCAACCATTGGGTGAGATTGAAAACACTCATCACAGTAGAAACCGATTATCGGATAGACTCTATAAGAAGAGAAATACCGCTTCTGTGCTTCCGTTTAGTCTTAAGTGAAAGTGAACCTGATAAACCTGAAAGTTAGAAAAAAACGCCAGCCACTTCCGCGACAACTCACGGCTGATGTAAAGATATAGAAATTCTGACATTCAAGAACAAATCACATAGAAATTATGGTAGAAGGATATCTTTATTATGTACAACTCCCTATCACTCGGTTCACTCGCCACTGAAAGGTTGATTACAGAATGTCAAGGCGACGACACTTAACTTCTTAAAAGCTAAAATATAACTAGTTCTGAACCAGCAATATATCCCACTCGAATTTTCATTGCAAGTGGAAATACAAGTACAAAGAAAAGCCGTTAGGACCTAGCTTAAAAATCCCACACAGATTTCAAGAAAAACAGAAACAAGGAGAAATAACGAGAATAGAAATACACGTTTTAGGACTGAAAGGCGATCTCAATTATTTCATAACCACTTCCACCGTAAACACAGTAAACACCTATTCAATGAAAGAAAGCATTTCAACAACTTTATAAAGTATGGCTCGTTGGACTTCGATATGCTGGTTTTTGAATGGTCCCAAGGGCACATTTAGGAATCAGGTATTAGAATGAGATTTGAGAAAGGAAGAAAGCAAATCGATGATTATTTGACGGCCAGATTCTGACTCAATGAAGACCTCAAACGCCGCAATAGAAGTCGACCCGACAAGAGCTTGGATCTGCAAACCCACTACTTAGCGATTTTAGGACTAAGCTATTTAACCCACACCTGATCGGAAACACGAACCTGCTGGCCAACCTCATATTTTTCCTTGTCGGTCATTGAGCGAAGAGCAGTTATCAAATGCTGAATACAAATGATTACAGAAATAGGGGAAGCAGAAAACTAGCAACGAGAGCGTCATTAAAAAAAGGTTTGAATCTTGGATATTTCAGAAATATTAGCTCATACAACATTACTGGCAGGTTAAGTTCCAGATGTACCTCATTATTGGGAAAAACAGAAGAAAACGGCGAGAAAAATCTAGGAGACAAAAACTTTCAGTTGTCTGCGCCGGCACCTAAGCATTTTAATTCTTATACCACAAAAAGGAGAGACGAGTCCAGCAAAAACTAACATCATAGTCGTTACTATAAGTGTACCCGTAGGTAGCTCCTATAACTCCTCCGACAAGTGCTCCTAATGGTCCTACGAGTAGCCCTCCAGCAACCGTGCCAAGAGCTGTCCAACCGGTCTGCTTCGCCACGCCCACAAAGGTCTGACGAAGAGACTGCAACTCGAATAGAACAATAAACTTAAGAATCAATCAGAAATCTTGGAACTCACAACACATAAACGCTCCGGCATAGCCATGTTAGGACTGATGAGAAAAGAAAATTTGTTGTTTAAAAAGCAAATTAAGAAGCAAAAAAAAGATTGAGTCGAAGAAAGCAAGATTCCTAAAAAAGAAAAACTCTTTAAATGAGTGTTCAAAAAACTAACCTGAGACTTCTCAATTACATTGAACACTTTCTCAAAGTACCAAATTGACATCGTCGGCTGACTTCTGGATGTATATCAAAAGGAATTCCTGAAAAAAACACTAATCGGGCAGCAGCATAAGTAGAGAAAGAAATGAAATCAATTATATGAGCAACTGTTGAAAATTTCAGAGAAAAAGACCATAAACGACATTGTGTGAATCACACGGATATCACTCATGCATCATCACACGATTAGATACTTCCATTTCATTCCACACTTCGTTGTCAGGAATCTTTTCTTTAGGAATTTTGAAATGACCAAAATTCGATAGGTTAGTGTTTAGCTCACATGAGCTTGTTATAAAAATCTTTATTCGACAAACGTTTCGGCGCCTTCGACTTCCTCAAAGCCGCGTTAAATTGAGTCGTTTGTCCACAGCCTTTGGTTCCTCACAATGTGGTTTCTCGTACTGAAATCGAGTCGAGTCTTATGAATTAGACAGTCACACAAGAACCGCCCTGTATAAAAGAGCACTACCTAGTGAAGATACTTCACTCGAGTGGTGGATGCTCTATTCAAAATCCCTTAACTCGATGCCGCTACGAATACACGTATTGCTAGAACGTAAGGCTGTAGACGATCGCCTCGGATCGTCTCGACTGAAGAAAACGAAGTTGTGTAAGACAAACAGTCTGAAAAAATTTTTAGGTTATTTGTGCCGAAGTTCAGCGAAAAACAACTTATAACCATACAACGGCAAAAGTTTTATGCAAAATAACAAACTACAAAGGGAAAAACACAAAAGTATAACGAAATAAGGGATATATGACAAGTGGTAGCTAGATTGAGTTCCATATGGCTTACTACACCGTCTTGGATCAATAGGTCAACTATTAGCAGAAAATGCCACCTCTAACCCAGAAGCTGCCTTCCTAGAAGAATCTCTTCCGCGACATGAAAGACCTGCTTGTTAAGCGCAACGTACTGGTAACGCAATATTTCAGTGTAAAACTCCCCTGATCAGTATTCATCACGTCAATAAGGAGAGAATTTCAGAGATCCTCACGCCGTAGCCGAACCTCCATTGGAACCACAGCACTCTGTCGATAACCACTGTAGGATAATGGGGAGAATAGAAGGAGTGCTAGGGTCATTAGGTCGTACGAGTAAGAGTTATTTAGGTATCTAAATGAACAGCAGCTAGATTAAGCCCTTTCTATGCAAGTAGAATATGGTAAAAGTGAAACAAACCAAAGGACTATGCAGAATGGGCTAGAAAACTTTCAGCAGCAAAAAACAAAGCGAACAGTTGTTCGAAAACTCAAGAGCGCCGCTGAACTTCTGATGTTGTAGCGAGAACAGAAAGCTATGGTATTGATGAAAGATTCGCTCGTGAAAAAAAAAACATGCTTCTCCTCTTCGAGCGAGGAACAAACATGATGAGCCATCGTTGCAGAAGATTGATTCGAGCCGAATATTCGGATGTAGGTGGAAAATTTTACAGGAACCACCATATACGGTACGGTACACCTACCACCAGCCACATGAGGTTCACAGGTGTTCTAAGAACCCCTAAATAACTACTAACTACAATCAAAAATCCCAGAACAGCGACTTATGCGTTAGCGTCTGCTCAGCTCCTTATTCATCAGCCGGATCAATGACGTTCATGATAAATCTCCGTTTACTACGAATTGTTGTCCAGTATTCTCATGCTAAAATCATAACACAGGCAGAATTAACAGTACGAGTAAGTTAATGAAAGGCTGTTGGGGTGGAGCAGAAGCCCAACCGGCATATTCGCGCGTCAATTGCGAAAGTGATGGTCGATCGATATCTAGGGGGTGGCAGTGCTGCTTCTGAGTAAGGTGAGTACATTTGCAGGCGGTGCAAAGGATGGTGACAGTGGTCGGTCATCATTCTTGTAAAGAAAAACGGGGGCAACATGGTAGAACGTTCTGCGCAACTTTGCATGATGCTGTCCAGGACATGCCCAATGCTACACAGTAAACTGTGACAATTATGGTCACTAATATGATAATCGGGAACCGTCTGAAGCTTTTCAGCCACTAAAGTTTTATTAGAAATGAATTTTAGGTGAACCTTGAGAATTTCGGACAAAGCAAGTTTTGCCGAATAACTGTTTCCCCTCCCACAATGAACGGATCACTTCAAAGAAATTGTTGTTATCTACCGCACTCAATTAAATGTCCTCTTTCTTGCTTACATAACTCTTGGTGAAAGAGCTTAGTTTCTTAGCATACTCAACATCTGATCTTTTTGACCATGTTAGAGGGTTTAGATGTGCGTGGGTGAACATTCGAAGGAATATACAGCTATGATCCTCCCATGGCGGCTTTGTTCCTGAGTTCTTTTTTTGCTAGGATGGAAAGGTTTTCGAAAGTCGTTGATCTTACGTCATAAGTGAAATGTCATGAACAAAAATTGCTCCTTTAACAAGTTTTCGTCCACTGTTACCTAAATGCTTTCATCACTTTGAGTGATGTGGTTTGGAAGGGTTTCATCGCGATTTGTTATCAAATCGCGCTCCCAATTACGATTTGACCGTGTTGGAGGTCAAACTATCGTTAAAACGATTGTAATGACGGCCTTCACACTTCACCCGGAATTTTGGCGATATCCGTCTTGAACGACGTTGGCAATTGACACCTTTCGAGCGTTAGATTCTTTAAAGGTCAGAGTAGTGCGCTCAAATGGGCAAACATTCTATGAAACCTTCATTTCCAGACCTTGCAACACATTTTGGGTGTGGGTCGTTAGAAGTAGAACAGAGAGATCTCTGAGCTTTACTACCTCTTTTGCAGAATACTGAATAAGAGAAATTGTGTCATGGAAGAATTTTTATCACGCTATGTCGCTAAAAAGGCACTGATTCCCATTATGCTACTTTGAGAGCGAATCACATTGTCTTCCACAGAATGAACAAGGCGGATGTAGCGAAAGAAACAACAATCTCTAATATTTGTGTATTCTACCAAAGTACGTGGTTTTTTTGCCTTCGGGAGAATGAATGATGCATTCAATCATCAGCGGTCTAGATTCCATTGCTCCATTGCCAGAAATGTTCTGCCCACAGGATTCGAACGATTGCTTTCAAGCCTGAGTACCAGTGCAGTGGAAAATATGCTACAATGGTAAAAAAGATTGGTGTTGGAATAAATGGCGAAACCAATTCTATAAGAAAGCTAAATGCATTGCATGCTGAACCACATAATAAGTTTCTAGAATTGCTGCACTATGTAAATTTAATCAATACTAAGCCGAACAGCTAAACATAAAGAAAATGTCTCAATCTCAGCTAAACATAAAGAAAATGTCTCAATAGCAATGACATTTGGAAAGACCAACACTCGAGCTGTCAGTATATCCAATTTTTTGTCGAACATTAACGCCGCCCGTAGCACAGCTACCAGATGTGTTCCTTGAATTACACTTCATCGCTCACGTGTTCTAGCTCGCTGGATTCGGCCGATCACCAATCACCTGTACCACTGTACTCCCGTTGATCGTGGAGTAACTCGAGCGGGCGCCAGTAAATCCTCCGCTTCACTGTCGCGTGCATGAGTAGCTCAGTGAGTTCTGCTCGCTCTACGGACTCGTCGAGCATCATACCTTTCTTCTAGGCTTTTCGTGATGAACTCTGACCATCGGGTCGGTGGTCTTCCTGCAGTACGTTTGACATCCCGAGGAATCCAGTCACTAACAACCCCTGTCCATCGGTTATCATTCATACGCATTACGTGTCCGGCCCACCTCATCTTCGACTGTTTGGCGTATAGAACGGCATCTTTAATTTTTGATCGCTGACGCAAGGCGGAGCTTCGGATCCCATCCCTTATTTGTGTGAAACGGGATTCTCCTAGCATCGTCCTTTCGACTGCGCGTTCGATAACGCTTAGTGATCTTTCATCCTGCTTACGCAGCGACCAGGTTTCCGATGCATACGTTAGGGCAGGAGGAACCGTTAGGTTGAAAAGGTGGGCACGGGGTCGGGTGTTCATTGTTCTTTTCATTACATCCTCGATGCTCTTGAAAGCTTCCTAAACCACTCGTTTCCTTCTCCTCAGCTCTGGAGCTAAGTCGTTCATGACATTGATTTCGCAACCTAGATAGACATAACTGGAGCATTCGAAGTTATTCGTTATTGGGGATTTCCTTTCAAGCGGCCAATGCACCAGAACTGTCGGGGACGGCTCGCTGTTACGTGAATACCAAGTAGTTGAAAACACTCGATCGGAATAGTTGCTCGTCTTTGCTAGTGCCATTCGGGACTTTTCTTGATTCGCAGTCACAATGATGGATACCTCAAACTCAAACTTGGGTAATTAAACCGTATATATACATATTATTTACACAACGCAATGAGATTATTAATGCATGTACACTATACAATTGTACAATATGGAGACGGGTGTGACGTCGTTAATGACATGTACACATGACAGCACTAAACATGTTACAGTACTCTTGTGCTAAGGTTAAGGCATGAAGTTAGATAGAGATGATAAAGAACCATAGGTTAAGTGAGTGCGGCGGTGTATAGTGTATGATGGAGCGCATATGAGTTTAAACTCTCATAAAGCTTAAGAGAGAGTAGCCTAATATAGCTGATGTTGCAAGAATGTACAACTTATGAATAAATACAATTATTCAGTTTAACAGTATGAGAATAAGGGAGTATGACAAAAGATGTAGTTGTTTGCAGAGTTGCCGTGGCCAAGCACGAGTAATGATGCATTGGATATACAAGCATTAGATGCGAGCTGTAGAAGAGATTACAATCAAGCCAATTGGATGATGAGCAAACATTATGGCTTGCAGCGTCGTTATTATTAAGGCGCTAATCTAGCATGGTTTAAGAAGGTGTAATAATATGCAACTCGTGTTTCAGTACGATGAAACATAAGTACGCATTGATGAGGTGATATTGAGCCAAGAGATGCACGGCTACAGCAAGTCTAGATAAGCGAGGCAAGAGCATGAGTCTTTATTTAACAATATTCCCGTCTAATGAAACGGAATCAGCCATGATGAAAGGAGATGAAGCTGGAGAAAGACTGATGAAGAGGAACGATGGCGATGTCCACGTGTCGTCAGAAGGCAAATATCCCTGCTAAGAGGCGTGGCTAGATCCGAACGAGTGGCGTGGGTCGCTGGGTCGCGTCACGGATCGCAAGGTCTCGCTCCTAAGCAATGCGTTGTGCCTGGTATTATTCCCGGTGGTGTCTGTTAGTTATAGCTGCCGTACTTACTGGCGTGCCCGATGGTTATGATTGGATATGAATGTAGGGCACCCAGCACCATCAGAACACATAAAGAATATAGTTGCAATAGAGAGAATTATTTTTCCATTAGATAATGTTTTATTTGGTCGTCTTTTCGTCATTCGTTTCGTTGAGCGTGAATGGGGCAAACAAAACCAATCCGTTCTTCATGAACATCGTTTTCTTGAGATTTAGTCGAAGACCAATCTTTTCACACGCTTTATCAAAGTCCGCTAGCATACGTTTCGCTTGGCTAACGTCTGGTGTTATAAGAACGATATCATCAGCAAAACGAAGGTGAAGTATCTACCGACCATCGATTTTCGCTCCCATATTATCCCATTCCAATGTTGGCTTGACCTTGTGGAGGGTGGCGGTAAATAATTCTGGCGAGATTGTATCGCCTTGCCCTACTCCTCTTTTGACATCAACGTTAATATCGTTGTAGAATGGTGAAATCTTGGTTGTGAAATTTTTGTACAGCTCACGAAGAATCTTTATGTACTGAGTAGGGACTCCTTGACTACCAAGGGCTTTCATGACTGCTTCTATCTCAATTGAGTCAAAGGCCTTCTGTAAGTCAACGAAAGTGAGACAGAGCGGTCTTATGTACTCTGGTGATACTTCAATGAGCTTTGTTATCGAGTGAATGTGGTCCATCGTACTAAATCCTTGTCGAAACCCTGCTTGCTCGCATGGCTATACTTCGTCCAGTGTTCTGTCAATGCTGTTTAAGATGACTCGAGTGAAAAGTTAGTAGATGGCAGACAGCAGATTGGGCGATAGTTGCCTATATCGTGTAGGTCACACTTCTTGAACAACAACACGGTCTTGCTGGACTTCCACTGAGTAGGGACCTGTTGACAATGTGTGCTGTGCCTGTTGAGCTGTCATTGGCTATTGCGAAGTCAGCGCTTGTTATTAAAGGCTGCGCCATTGCATCTGCATATTCTTGACCACAAACACTGTGTAGTTCTCGTGATTTCAAAAGCGTTGATATTCTATTTTCGTAATGGCATAGATTGCTATGTCTGACAAATTGGTTAAAAAAAACCTATTCATCGTATCTGGATTGGAGCTGTTCCCTTTCTAATGATCATTCCCTTTCGTTTCTGTCTTTAAATTAGTAATGGGATTCACTGAGTTCTTGAGACGACCTCATCTGCCGGGAGAACAAAAAAAAATTTATCATGACATTCTTTTGATGCAATTTTACATCGCTCAGGTTCTGCACCACTTCTTCGTTGTCAAATCTTTGTTCAAAAGCTTCACCGGTTGTCAATAGTTAGCTTAGGTTTTCGTTTAGTTTTACTCCTGTGAGTGGCTCAATGAGATGAGGAAAGTAGCAATCTTAACCGTTTTTGTTTACTGCCTACTCTTTTTGATGGCAGGGTATATTGCGAAATATAACTTTAATGAAGCTGAGATATTTGCAAAAGCTGAGAGAAGTAGCGATAGAACTAGCTGAGAGACAGGAGAAACGAAGGACCCGCATGGTGCGGTGGTGAGCGCGTTACTCGCCGGAAAGGACAATAGCGTGTTCGTTCCCCACCATAGACACCTGCGGTCCACAGTTTCACAAATATCTCAGCTTCATTAAAGTTATAATTCGCAATATACCCTGCTATCAAAAGGAGTAGGCAGTAAACAAAAACGGTTAAGATTGTGATTATAACTAAAGCCTCAGCTTAACTGGGTTCATTGCCGATTTGTGATCTCCAGATCAATCCCGCTGTTGGGTGATTGCTGATGGCAAATGATCGATAGAACTAGCTGAGAGACAGGCGAAACGAAGGACCCGCATGGTGTGGCGGTGAGCGCGTTACTCCCCGGAAAGGACAAATGCGCGTTCGTTCTACACCATAGACACCTTCGGTCCAGAGTTCTGCAAATATCTCAGCTTCATGAAAGTAGCAATGTTTTTTTTAAATTTATAGTACTCCCGAAGAAATCAATCCTGCTGGGGTACAATTTCCCCTAACGGCTTCTTGGAGGAAACACAACAACGCGTAGTGTTTCTGTGACTTCGCTCGCATTCAACTCATGCGAATCGGTATTCCAGCTATTTTTTCGATCGTCATTCAAATGTACTGAGTTAAGAGCAAACTGTTATAAAACCAAAGATGTTAAGACGAAGATGCTAAGCGACGCTTAGCATTATGAATGAAAGATTATATTGGCCTAGCAGCACTATTAGTAATACCAGTGCATTGGCTCAACTGGTGTTCTTAGTGTCTTCACCTTCGTGCTGGCGCTTGTATCGCTTACCTTTATAGATATCGTCACATCGTTAATACTGTATTGCTATTTTTGCAATAAATTGCTATAAACTAGTGTCTCAGGCATCAAGAGATGTGTTCTGTGGAGAGTTGAAATAGTTCCGCTTGGAAAATTTGTATAAGGTCGAGTATTCATCTTCAAGATAATGATTACTCGGCACAGGGAACTGACTTCGAGACCGTTTATTAATAATTTCCTTAGAGTTAGTTAACCGCTTAGAAAATATATTAGGAATGTGTTTGTTTTACAGCAAAAGATATGAAGGTATTAGAGGTCATCAGTTTTTAAGGGTGCGCTATGAATTCGACTGCACTCAAGGCAATATAGAAATGTTTGAAGGTATACCAGGTCCAGACAGTGACTTACGATGGTCTGTCTACCTCTCTATTAAGCCACTGTTTTTCTCGTTCCAAAGGAATTTTGCGCCACATATTGGTGAACCACGGATCTCCCTCATATGAGGGATCTCGAGCCGGTTAGTCGCGAGGCTACGTGGCGCGTCCCCAGGTGGCGGATAGGGCGTTAATCGCGGACCAAAAGCGACCTTTGCTTCCCTAAGACGCAGGTGGATCCAGGGGATGGACTACCTCTTTCTGCTGCGCCGATTTGGCACATACTTTCTGTATTCGCTAGGCGTATTCATGCATGCGTGTGTGGGTGCGTTCTCGCTTTATGTGGATTGCATTCTACGAGTCAATTCGGCCTGAAGCCTGCAATCAGGTGAGAGGGAAGTGGTGGTGATGTCGATAATCACGGACACGGTGCTACCTCGACCGGTTCGCTCAGCTAGTCATCCCTCCGAGATCGAGAAATTGGTATCCGACTAGCCTGGGTAAAGCTCCCTCTCTGCAACCCAAGTGGAAATAGTCCAGCTCGGCTACCTGAGGACACCGGGAAGAATCGACTCGAACATCTTTCAAAGACGTCTGTGACGCAAACGAGAAATTCATTGAATAGTAGCTGAACTCACACGCATGAGGTTGAAAGTCCTTCGTGGATGTAAGAAAACCAGTCGACTGCGAGAAATGCTGGGATCCGAACTATATGTAAAATAAGGGTAGTACAAAAAAATATTACCTATTTCTAATATTTTGTGGTGTTCGAGGATCTTTATTTTGAAATACAAGCACATCTTCCCCCCTCCGCTTCGTGCTAAATTATCCATCGAAGAAATCATTTCTTTCCTTCAACACGCCTATTATTGAACGGAATATCTCTAACCAATGTCTAGTGTGCCTAGTTAATAGTTACAGATCTATTCCAGTGAATTTACCCTAACACTTGATAAGGTGTAATGGTCTGCATGAGTTGACATGCACTCGCAGCGATTACGCAGGAAAACTAGGCTTCAAATAGATGCGCCATACCTCAAGCTAACCTGATGACACAGGCACAGTCCTCACCCATGTGTTACTCAGTGTGGCTGCCATCCACCAACTAACTTGGGTACTTATAACAACCAAACGGTAGGTGTTTAAATGAAGCTGTTTCTTATGCGAATACAAATTTATTTTTTACGTTTTACCTACCACTGTTATGAAAGTGTTTGACTGAGTAGACTGCATCTCAGTTTGACCTTTCCAGGCTCTGAAGAAGGCGAAACCGCCGAAACGTCAGCTGTTGTATCCTAATAAATTCTATAATAACAACCTCGTGTCTGCTTATTGAAGAAAAACATAGAATTATCAATCAATGCCGAAGTTAACAGAAAGTCGGTCTCAGGAAAAACATTTTGGTTCATAACTTCTCCTTTCACCGCTCACACGAAAAGGGTGCTTGTGAGGAACATGTATCGAACATCCAGCAGCGTGTGCACAGGAAGAGAGCAGAGGGAGGAGTCCCGGAACATAGCGCGGCAAAAACCATTTGTAATGGGTACGAAACTGTAGCTCGGGATTGGTGTAGAGGAAACCGCAGGCCCCTAAACGATAACTCTAGCGACAATAAGGTCTCTTTTATCCTGCCTTTCATTTTAAATGAAGTAGGTGCAGCTATAAAACACTGTTTATGAAAGGCTAGTCTAGAGAATTCGGTAACGATAATTGAAATGCCACCGAGTAATCTAAGACGGCATGTTCGTAACCGATTATATGACCATCAATCTGCGACGCAAAATTGCATAATTTGTCCTAACGGTAGAGACGGTAGGCCACGGATCTCCCTCATATGAGGTATCTCGAGTCGGTTGGCCATGTGGCTACGTGGCGCGTCCCCAGGTGGAGGACAGGGGGTTAATCGCGAACCAAAAGCGACCTTTGCTTCCCTAAGACGCAGGTGGATCCAGGGGATGGACTGCCTCTTTCTGCTGTGCCGATTTGGCACATACTTTCTGTATTCGCTAGGCGTATTCATGCATGCGTGTGTGGGTGCGTTCTCGCTTTATGTGGATTGCATTCTACGAGTCAATTCGGCCTAAAGCCTGCAATCAGGTGAGAGGGAAGCATATGGGAGGCGGTTAGGAGTCGCCTCCAACAAATAAGCTCCATGTCCACTCTGGGAGAGCCTGGCAAGCTACCCGTGAGTATAACCAGCCCCCACGTTCAGAGCCCAGCAGGCTTTACGTGGGTATCAAATATGCTAGACACAGTAAAAAGAAACGGCCCTTATTCCCCTGACCCCGAAAGAGCCCCAATTTCGCAGCGTTGGGTGGCGACCATGACCATCCATGGTACATCGCAATTCCAGAAGCCCTCCTCCCCCTAAACGCTTGATGGGGAAGTCTTCCAATGGAGGGCACCATTACGAAATAGACCACATCACAGCAAATTGAAGGCCTTGCCTAGCCGAGGTCGGCGTTGTCTCAAAATTCTACACGGGATCAGACCACCGTCTCCTTCGTGCAGAATTCTATTTCTCGCGAAGAGGAGAAAAAGCCTCAAAATTCAAAAACCGAAGTCCCAGAACCACCACAAACTGGGACTTATTCAACTCATTAGTCGGCTGTTGGGAAGATGCCGTTGTCGACAACATCGACGAGGAATATGATCGGCTCATTGAACATCTTTACGTTAGCGCTATGAAAGCTGAGAGTTCAAAAGTCACCAAGAGACGCCTGTCTCCAGAAACTCTCGAGTTAATGTGCCAGTGTGGAACCGCACGAGCTGCACGCAACCGCGAATCAACGTCCGAACTTGCAAAATAATGCAAACGGGCAATAAAAGGGGATCATAAAGAGAGAATAGCAGCAGTAACGGTCGAAGCTGCAGGGCTGGAAAAAGCATTCGTAAATCCCACCGAAGCTTCACGAATTACGGGACGGAAATGATTGTACTCCGATGCCCAGACGGAACAATAACAGCGTCCACAAAGGCGATGGAGAAAATCATCCACGATTACTACTCAGATCTCTTCGATAGCCACGTCCACCTCCCGTCATATGAAATAAAAGAGCATGGATATGTTGCACCACCGGTTCTCTCTTCCGAAATCCGACATGCCATTTCGTCGGTGAAAAATCGAACAGCACCCGGTCCGGGCAGGATAAGATCAGAACATCTGAAGAACCTTCCACCAGTCCTCGTAGGCACACTGGCTAGGCTTTTCAAACGTTACCTGTCTGATGAATGCAAGGTCCCTACTCAGTGGAAGTCCAGCAAGACCGTGTTCTTGTTCAAGAAGGGCGACCTACACGATATAGGCAACTTTCACCCAATCTGCTTGCTGTCTGTCGTCTACAAACTTTTCACTCGAGTCATCCTATACAGGATTGACAGAACACTGGACGAAGGACAGCCATGCGAGCAAGCAGGGTTTCGAAAAGGATTTAGTACGATGGACCACATTCACACGTTAACAAGGCTCATTGAATTATCGCGAGAGTACAAAAGGCCGCTCTGTCTCACTTTCATCGACTTAGAGAAGGCCTTTGATTCAATAGAGATAGAAGCAGTCATGGAAGCCCTTGGTAGTCAAGGAGTCCCTACTCAGTACATAAAGATTCTTCGTGAGCTGTACAAAAATTTCACAACCAAGATTTCACCATTCTACAACGATATTAACGTTGATGTCAAAAGAGGAGTAGGGCAAGGCGATACAATCTCGCCAGAATTATTTACCGCCACCCTCCACAAGGTCAAGCCAACATTGGAATGGGATAATATGGGAGCGAAAATCGATGGTCGGTAGATACTTCACCTTCGTTTTGCTGATGATATCGTTCTTATAACACCAGACGTTAGCCAAGCGAAACGTATGCTAGCGGACTTTGATAAAGCGTGTGAAAAGATTGGTCTTCGACTAAATCTCAAGAAAACGATGTTCATGAAGAACGGATTCGTTTTGTTTGCCCCATTTACGCTCAAGGGAACGAATATTTCCGAATGCTCCAGTTATTTCTATCTAGGCCGTAAAATCAATATGATGAACGACTTAGCTGCAGAGCTGAGCAGAAAGAAACGAGCGGCTTGGGGAGTTTTCAAGAAGAAGAAAACAAAGAACATCTGACTCCGTGCCCACCTTTTCGACTCAACGGTTCTTTCTGCCCTAACGTATGCGTCAGAAACCTGGTCGCTACGTAAGCAGGATGAAAGATCACTCATCGTTATCGAACGCGCAGTCGAAAGGACGATGCTAGGAGAATCCCGTTTTACACAAGTAAGTGATGGGATCCGAAGCTCCGACCTACTTCAGCGATCGAAAATCAAAGATGCCGTTCTATACGCCAAACAGTCGAAGATAAGGTTGGCCGTACACGTAATGCGTATAAATGATAACCGATGGACAAGGGCTGTTAGTGACTGGAATCCTCGGGATGTCAAACGTACTGCAGGAAGACCACCGACCCGATGGTCAGACTTCTTCACGAAAGCCTAAAAGAGAGATATGATGCTCGACGAGTCCCTAAAGCGAGGAGAACCCACTGGGCTACTCTTGCACGGGATAGGGAAAAATGGAGGATTTACTGGTGCCCGCTCGAGTCACTCGACGATCAACGGGACTGCAGGTGATATAGGTGAACGGTAGGGACAGCGATTGCATGATTTCGTGTACAGTTTATCTGATCTTTTGTAAAGCCCGCGGGGACGAATACATTGGCGAAACAGGTAAGCCACTCTGCGTTCGTATGAAAGAACATCTTGTCAGTTAACTTAAACCAAATACTCCACCAGGCACAGATAGTATGCAGAAACATAATGGAGATTTTGACGTAAGGGTTGCGATCCTTGCGTAGGAATAGAGAACGGAAGCGCCAAAACTCTCGAGGCTTTCTGGATTAATTCCAAAATTCCGAATATAAACCACAGAGTGGAGTGCCTCATAACCACGCGTGATATTAGGCAGTGTATAAGCCTTTCATTCTGATGGGGTTAGCACATTACGCTTCCATGTGAATTCTGTGCGGTTGGACCCTAGGTGACATACTCAATGGAGGACTCATAGAAAGCGGTGAGTATGCAAAGAAGCGACTCTGTTTTCAATGTGATTGAAATTTTGGTTTAGTATTCTCTCTGTTTAGTTATGGAGGTGTTTGGCTGGGTAGATTGCAGTCAACTTGACCGTTCCAGGCTCTGAGGAAGGCGTAATCCACCGAAACGTCAGCTTGTAAGTAAATGAAGAAATAAAATAAGACCTCTTCCTGCTAAAAAGAAATGTAAAGAATGCTTTACAATCAGTTTGCCAACTATGAATGAAATTGTTGACTATCCTGGTAGAGGGTCGAACAACAGACGATGTGCACATCATTGCGCCAGCTTTGACCAATGTGTTTCCTGTACCTCTCTATATTCATCGAGAGAATTAAATAAAAGCTGCTAATTTTAAACTGATCCTGTAGAAAGCTATTGGATAGCGCCAAGGAGACTGCAAACTTCAGACTAAAATCTTCCGTTCATGGGGAGCTTGATGAAATAAAATTTATCCAGTGATAAAAAAAAAACTTGTTACAAAAGATGGAAACCGGTTAGCGATGAATAAATTAGCTAAAGTTTGCTTCTTCAAAAATTTCTTTTTGTAATATGCTAAAAATTTTAAAACATCAACCAGTTCAACTGTTTTGCGTTGATCACTTCTTCGAACAAAACAGAAGACGAGAAAATTTATGACGAGCATTTTCCGTAAAGAGACTTTTCATGCTACTTTCAGTACAGGTTTTCACCTCGTTTTTTATTCCCTTCATTAAATCATCTTCAGATTCTGAAATGAACACAAATTACAATGCAGTTTTTGATCACAGTTGGTTTCTTCTCTATCGATTCGCCCATTCGTTTCCATAGTGGACGAGATAAGACAATATCACCGCTCTCATGATGATAGAACGCTCGCTCATTCGTCGCTCCACCACGATCCTTATCGATTCCTGTCTCTTGTTTTAAAGTTTCGTTTCAAGAAAAAGACGTCTCCATTTATCATTGTTCAATTTTCACTATCGTCACGTCGTATATGGATATTTTCCGGACCGAAATCCTCGAATAGCCAAGTCTTGTGAAACTGCAAACTTTTCTGTGATCTCTTGTATGTACATAGTTCTATTTTGTTCTTTTTTATTACAAATACCACAGACATTACAAAGCTCTATTTAGTTTCATTTAGTTTAAGTTTTTTCACTTGTTTCATACGGCTGTAAAAAAGAGGGTTTTTCTTCGTTGTTGTTGAAAATGGTATCCGTGGTACCCTCTTTAACGTGGGAGTAATTCTGAAATTCTAGGGTGATTTCATTCTTTTTGCTTAAACATGCATTGTTAGTGGTCAAATTTATATTTTTTTGGTGATCAATACTACTTGGTCAGTCGAGACAACATGCAGTGATGAACTTCAATTTCTCCGTTTATGGTATCTGTTTTGTTGACAGAAGCTCCACTCATGAAGCACAATTATTAAAAAAAACTTTCCTAGAGTTTGTCTCATGCGCCTATTTTATTTTCCACTATATTCTTGAGTGGTTTTCAATCTCGTGGTTAGTGAAGTGCAGTGGTGCAAAATGCCTGAGCGATACACACATAGTGGCTGGTTCGAATTGAGGCACAGTTGGATTGGGGCATCGAAACATTCCATCCGTCGACATCTTGCTTAGTGACTTATGTGGAAAAAGCTTCTCTAATCCACAAGAGTATTATCTGCCTGTGGTGGAAACTTGAGAGCGCTACAGTGTAGCTGTCTCAAGATTTGAGAAAGAGTCAACTGGATTGGAGTATTCAGCTGCAATCCAACTAAGATGAAAATCTGAAGAATGTCATGACTGAAGAGTCCAAGACGACGAGCTGAGTGAAACAAGCGCTTCCGTCTGCGCAATCTATGAAGACGCGTCACATAAATAATTGACAAATTTCAATTTGATTTGTTGCATAGACATAAACATATTATGTCTTTAATCAGTCAACTAGTGCTTGCTTGTATATCTGGCTTGATCTTCTTTACAAGTCGTAATGATGACACGGGCAGTCTTCCAGCAGAAGTCTATTTCACCCGTAATTTGCATGGTAGACGACATTTCTTTTCACCAGGAGTAGAAATGCCTTCATGCTAGATCCTTTTCAGATCATCATTTTCTAAATAGTATCTATGGTGTTGTCGGCACTTATTTGATTTATGGTGCATGTTTACGATAAGCTGAACTTTGAGGTGGAAATTTTTAACACCTCATCAGCTTGTGAGACTTTGCGTGAGGTCGGACCTCCCTTCTATGTCGCCACCTATCACCCACGATCAGCCCCAGTCAGGCTGAGATGAAGCGAAGTGTTTCAATGTGTTTCAATAATTTCTAGAACACATTTTTATGCAGTTTAATCTGAAAAAAACGAAACATTTAAATTGGATTTTTCAAACTTCATAGCAAGGTTAATTATTCGGTTTTATGAAATGCAGCCGTTATTTTTCTTTAGCTGCTACTTTTTGACTCTGTTTCTTTTTTGGCACGTAGCCATATTTGTAAAGAGCCCAGAAATAAAAGGTTGTCTTGTTTTTTCTTAAGGATTTTTTTAAAGTGTTTTTTAGATAATGTCCACTCTACGAGCATCTCGTATTGGTTCGTTGCAAGACGCAGTTGGTTCTCAACCGTCGATTTTCAACGTACTGTCACAAGAAAGTCTTACGACAACACTGAAACCAGCTGTGGGCCATTTAATCAAGGTAAGACTAAGTTCTTTTTCTTTTTGGAACATTTTACTCCATCGTTTATTTCCTACATTCTTCGGTACTCAGAAGAGTCGTTCTCGCATGATGTGCTGGTCACAGCACTTCTTGCACTCATTTCGTTGCCTGGCAGTCGTCATCCGTAGAAATCGCTGTACTTGTGTATGGATTCAGCTGGAGTTTTACGATTCTTTACTCTTTCTCGCTATTGAGATTATGAATATTTATCGAGCCTATTTGTCCATGGAGTCCCGAGATTGTCTTCTACGGATGTTCTCTGGTCTCGCATAAACGATTGCGGGACTTGACGGATCATAGGAGGGTTTACTGCTTTATACTTAGAGACTTCTTCATGTTTCTAGCAATTCCAGCTATAAGACGAAGGTGTGGTCGAGGATGGTAGAAAAGACCAATTCTTCATTCTATCTTTTATTGTTACCATGACATGCCTGTCTCACCATACAATTTAGTTGTTGTTTCTAAGGAATACCGTTTTTTCAGTATCTTTTTTTGTTTCAGTTTCTGGCCATGGTGTATTCGAACCGTTTCCAAATGGCACATGAGTATTACGACGAGCTTTTTCTACTTTTTGATCTGCTGCTACAAAATCAATACATCAAAAAGTGCGGTCAGTTTGAAAATAACTGCTTCATGGTTTAATTTTTTGGGAAAATGCATAGTTTTGTATGCAGGTGCGTCGTTTTCGGAAAATTTTTACGGAATGAAGAGGATCTTTTGTTCAACAGGAAAGCCACCGAGCGATTTTAATCCACGGATGCGCTCTCTCGTGTTTCTTGTGGGCCTGGAAGCACTTTTTTCCTTGGAAAAGTTCTTAAATTGAAATATATTGAAATTAAAGGTACTATGGCCGTACATTCGAGATAAACTGGATAAATGGCATCCCATCTTGGTTGAAAGGATGCGATATGCTTCAGCTACGACAAAGATAAGTGAAACAGTTTCTTCGGCACGAGATGTGAACTTCTCCGAAAGCAAACATTAAGGTAGTTTCGCAACTGAGAGCAACCGAAAAGATTCGCTTTTTAACTACAATTTTTGGATTTTTAGCTACCTCTAGCCCGTCTTTTTTTTACACTCAAAGGCTTATTCTCCTAGGTTAGTGGGGTGAAGAATTCCCGTTGTTGCCGTGATGAATTTTGCAAATAGGTTTCGAAATAATTACTTTTCTTAGATTGCTTCTATATGCCACATTTTGCTCACTTCTTTCTTAACTATTTTGAATGGAATATCTTTTCTAACACCAGTTTCCAGTAATTTTTTTTTCTACTGGTTGAAATGAGCATCCTCAAATGGGAAAATCTTATCAGTTTGCTTCACGAATTTGAAATTGGACACATTTCAGTCGGAAACACTCGGAATTTCTCTACAACCCCGATAATCCAAATGTTCAGTGAACAGACAGTTCAGAATATTTGCTACCGAGGATATAAGCCTTGATAGTAAAGGTCGTTGGCGCTTTTCAGCAGTTGACGATTTCTATTTCAAAAACCACTTCCGAGATGGTTGAATAACTCAATGCCCACAGCCCATGATCCAGTAATCATCTGTAGTTTAAGAGACGTTAGGAAAGGTTACAAAGGCCAATAAATAAGTGGCGCATGATCTGAAGGAACGGCTGCGAGACAGTCGTCAAAAGGACTGTTCTGTGGTTCTCATCCATAAAAAAACGATGGTCCTTTCTTCGACTGCATTATGCTGTATAGTGAATAATGAATCCTATGAGATAACCGAGTGCGTTAAGGGAAGTGGGTGGGTAATGGGAAACTCTTGAAGATATCCCAAGCGCGAATTTTCTTCTTAGGAAGAATATGGTGACTGGTTAATGGTCTACTGTAAGACTAATCCATAACAATTTCTGGATAATGGTAACACATCTACAACAGAAAAATACTGTAACACAATCAATGAAATACGTCAAAAATTACAACCTATGTGTCAAGAATTGGTCATTAGAAAGCGTTCACAACAGCACTCGACAGAATTACGAACGCTGAGGAAGATGAGCGAACTGGGCTATGAAACTTTGCGTTATTCAGTACACCTAAAGGACCTTTATTCAATCGTTGTAGCCACTTTTCAAACATATCAACGGCCACGTCCAAAGAAAAATCGGCGACAAATCTTTTTCTTTGAACACCTTAGAAGAATTTATTGCTTCCAGAACTTCATAATTCTAAGTTATCCGAACAAATATATCAATGTATTGAATGTATTGATTAAAATGACTTTTGTTTTGGTTAATAAATTGTATGTAAACAAAGTTGCACTGGTATTTCAAGGCTTTTTTTCAAATTTGGCGATTATTGTCCGACTGAGTATTGATTATAAGGATGTTGATATAATTGCAAAACTCGGAACCTCTTTTAGCCTTCAAACCTATAACCGCCCTTACTGCGGTTTGTGTGCTATCTACCGCAGAAATGAGATTTCGGATTTTGCTCATATTGCAGCATCTTTGTGACTGTATTTCGCATAATGACGTGACATGAAGAAAAGCTTAATTCTCGAAGTTGCCACATTTTAGAACATACGAAATAAGTTTGCTCGAGTTTTCGTCAGGGTATGGCCTTTTTTGAAAGGATCAATTTCTTTTGCTACAGCAGTCCTTCAACTTGGGTTTGTGAATATCTTACACAATTGGTGTTTTTATTTCGGTTGGACAGTGTTGCATCATTGCTTTCAGATATATAATAGGTCGATCAACCGTCCATTCACCATTTCTTCTACTGGCTGGTGTTCGGCTTGAGAATCTTACTGCTCAGGATTTAGAGTCATTCGAACATATTCCCATACGTCTTAAGACATCCGGGTGAGATTTAAATGAAGAGCTCTTCGCAAAGTTTTTTTTGCATTTTCTTTGACGGCTAAACACAAGCTACGTAATTAAGTACTTCATTGGCTTAATATCGTGTAGTATTAATTTTGAGAAACCGTTCTTTCTTTCTGGCAATTTAAATTTTATTTTTTCTATTATAACTTTCATTTTCTGTCTACTCTTTTTTCATGGCACGGTGCGTTGTAGTATGCAACCACAAGAATACTCAGATATGAACAAACCTCGGAACCCCATTTGGGCTCCGAACTCGCGATTACCTTTATCAGCGGCCCCACGGGCTATGTAGGTCCAGCTTCACTGAGTTCAACATTGACTTGTTCCGATCGGATCATTCGCGTAGGCGAGTGATTGGTGATAGCATCGATAGAGTAAAAGCATGGGAGAGAGAAAGACGGAGCAAGATCATCGGTTATTGTGGTGGAAGGCTTGTGTACCCTCGGCAAATGTAACCACGTGTTCGAAGTGCAATTGAGGTTATAGGTTTGTTCATATCTCCGCATGGCTATGATTACGTCTTCTTCTTTTCTTTTCTTTTATTTGTGATGTTGCTTATGTGCTCGTCGAATAGCAAAATATCCACGGTAGCTCCGCTTGACTTGGTAACATTTATGGTAGAATTACTGTGGTGTACAGTGTACATTTCCAACATTTACAATAAAATTTACCCTTGAATTACTGCGATTAAATAGTAGGTTACCACGACCAGGATTAGATAACCAAAGTGGTAACATGCCAAAAATTTTAAATTTCATTCAATATTTCTTGTTAAATTGTCGACATGACATTATCAATGTTGAGCTAAATAGAAATCTCGCTTTGGCAATAATTATCGCGTCTAATATGAAGTATTATTAGTATCTTACCAATACTTGAAAGGCCTCCTTTACCTGAACCAAAAAGTTTCGACATCTCAGTCTAGGAGTTCGGATAACATAGGTCAACTATAGGAGCAACCGTCAAGGATGTACTAGGTTGTTCGGAAATTGATGGAGGGTTTCAACTAGTGTTTTTAAATCGGCATATCTTACTTGGACACTTGCACGGCCTGTCCTCACTGATTGTGCGAGCCCTAGCATATTCACCATTTTTAAGGGTTTTGCTGGTTTAGCCATTGTGTTTCCTTGGAGTCCAGTGGTCAGCCTGGCCAAAGTCTGCCGCCGCCCTCGTGGGGCGCGAAGAAATTTGCCACCATAGGACTAGTTTGATACCAGGATGGTGGTGGATCCTGGTACCGGTTTACTCTTAGCTGAGCTTCCTGATAGAAACGCCAGACTTCTTCTAAGCCTGGGAGATCCCGCCGGGTTGACGAATGCCCTCCGTTGTACATCGCGGCCCGACACCCAGAAACACCTCCCAGTCGCGATGAGGAGATAAACCATTGGGAGGAAGTGGACGCCTTGAGGACTGACAAATTGAAACTGGCATATCTCAACTCAGAATGCCGGTTGCACAAAACTTTGGAATTTTGCAGGTTCTGACATCGTTCAAGACTGTTTCGGTGTCTGTAAACAAATTTACTGATGCTTAGGAAAACGGTGATGCTTAACAAGGGGTGAGGCTACCACTCATCTAAATTTATAGAAATTCTCAAAAATGCAATTTGTATTGCAGCTCAATAATACATCATGGAAGTGCGTAAAATGAGCTTAGCCATGATATATAATAGTATAGTACTTAAAAAACCTAATCAAGAGGCCTAAAAGAAGTATGAAGTTGGAGAAGGCCTATATTGATTCTTAGACAACTCAATAAAAATCATAGTCCGCGACCTCCTTGCAAACCGAAAATGTCGCCGACCACATAAAGAATTCTTGCCGTATCAGCAGGTGTTACAGTTAAGCGAGAAGTTTTCTGACAACCTCATGAAACATCTCTGATTTCGACTATACTTATTTGGATAATTGGATGGTCCATCTTTACGAGTTGTGCGGACCCTTGATAAATAAAACAACTGCAGCTGGTGATACAGCTGAGTAACCTTCTTTACAAACACGTCAGCCCAACGCGTAGGCTGGCCACTTTTCGTCCATATATCGTCCGTTCTTATCACTATGTGAACGGTCCATCTGTTTCGCTATCGATGTATATTCTCCTGGATCTCGAAGATATGATAGATTTACATGATCAGAGCTTCGCATTGCAGCTAGATATTGAGAGTGCCGGTCATATATCAGGAGATATCGCTCAAACGTTCTGAGTAGTGCGAAGTATTCTTAACGTTGTTGAGATATCAACCCACGTCTCCGCAGCATAGTAGAGTGCTGAGGGGACCGTGGAATCGAAAATGGTAAGTGCGGAATATTGGGTCCTTCAGTTGGTCGGCGACTTCTTCGAGAGGTCCAAGCTGCTATTCTTCTTCTATCTAGTTCCTCCTTCATGTTGTTTTCCATGTTCATTGATCGCCCAAGGTATAAGCACGATGTGGTCTCCGCAATTACAGAGCCATCCAGTTCAATTTTTTCGCCTTCGCACCATGGCGTTTTTCAAGAAATGGGCCTTCTTCCGATTTGTGCGCAGTCCGATCTTTTTTCCCTTTTCGTGGAGTTCGTTGATCATCGTCTTTGCTTAACTAGCACTTCTTGGGAAGATGACCATGTCGTCGCAAAACGAAGGTTTGATAGGAATATTCCATCAATACGTATGCCTTTCTCATCCCAATCGAGTGACTTCATTGTCCACTGAAGTGCGGCATTGAACAGCTTTGGCGATATTGTGTCGCCCTGTCGAACTCCTTTTCCTATGGGTATGATAAGATGTCGATTGAAAAGCTGTATTTTCGTAGTGCAGTTCCAATAACAGTCAGATAGAGTCCTTATGTAGGACGGGTCCACTCCTTGATCGACGAGCGCTGATAGGATTGTATTCGTTTCGGCACTGTTAGACGCTTTTTAGTAGTCGACAATGGTTAGGACTAGAGGCTAGTGGTATTCCCAACAAACTGCGATGACCCTGGACACAGTTTGGATGTGGTCCATGCAGCACAATACTTTTGGAAATCCTGCCAGCTCTACTGGTTGCACATCATTCAATATCCTTGACAAGCGCGACAGGATAACTTTCGTGAAGAACTTGTAGAGTGCACTCAACAAGCATATCAAACGATAGTTACGAAGACCACTGAGGTCATCTTTCTTGGGCAAGATGACCGTGCGCGATGTCCTCCACTAATCTGGGATCTTTTCCTTTTGAAGGTAGGCTGTCATACGGTTTGTGAAAAGTACATGTAAATTGGGGCTTTCAGCTCTAAGGAGGTCGGTGGTCGATGAAGAGTATTCTTTTCGAGCTTACGGTTTAATCGAATATTCGCGCGAAGAAGGTGGTGAACGGAACCAGTACAGAATGACTGGTCTACCGATGTGTCGACTAGGCACCATCTCCTGCTTATCAGAATGTGTCGATCTGCGCATGAGTCATGCCGTTAGGAAGCTCCCATATCCAGCGGCCTCCTTCTTTCTTCTGGAAAAACGAGTTTCTATAGAAGAGACGTACTGCGGACAGGAGTCCTATAAGACGGTTCCCATTCTCATTTCTTTCTCTTAATCCAAAATTTCCGATCCTGTACTCGCTCTCATTGGCCTTTCCTATTCTGGCGTTGAACTCTCCGACAATAAATTTATGATAAGCTTTATCATTGCGGATGACTTCCCCCAACTGATAGTAGAACGCATTTATTTCGTACTCATCAGCTGCGTCGGTTGGTGAGTAGCAGTTGATGATAGTGGTCTTCTTATGACGCGACAGTTGAAGACGGAGGGCGGCTATCCGAGGGGAAAGGATCTCGTATGAGCCGACGAGATGGACAATGGACGGGTGGACGACAAAGCCTGCGCTGCCGAAATTTCGTGATGGTACCTTTTTTCCACGAATCACAAGGGTCGTGCTGTTTAGTTGGCGTATGTCGGCCTTCTTGATTTCTGTTTCTTGCAGTGCGATCACATGGTATTTAATGTAATCTGCGGTTTCAAGAAGGTCGTGAAGATGAGCCGGCTTCTGTGGAGAATGTTCTGGCATTATAAGTGCAGAGTAGGAAACAATCTCCATGGCTTATCGTGCGTGTGTTGGTCAGATCCGGTTCCAATGACGTCCTGCGCAACCCGAGATTTTCTGGCCTCTCACCGGTCGTCTCACCGCCTGACGTCATAGACGGGAGCACCCAGTGTGCGGGGTACTGAGGCTGGCCTATTGCTAGTTGTGCAACTTGGTGCTCCGTCGAGTCCTAACTTAGTCTTGCAAGAGCATATCCAGGCCTTCGCCACGATGTGGATGCGAGGGCGAATCGATGTGGATTAGTGAAATATCAAATAACTGTTTTATATCATTATGTAAGAAATAGGGGCCATGTAGCACAATGATTAGGCATATCGTGCAATACATATTCAGCATTCACTGCTTTGATCCCGCGCCCCGGTTTCAGCAAGCCTTCCATCCTGCAGAGCTTTGTTACTTACTCGATACGTCGGTGGGCTACCACAAGTTATTTTACAGACCAGATTTGCATTTGATTATCTCTGCGATGGTAAGACAATAGTCGAATACATGGTAAATCGACATTGAGGCTTAGGGAGAGGCCAAGCAAAGGCCTCAGTGGTGACCACTATGGAACCACTGTGGCTTAACGAGCAAATCTCCGAAAAAATGGAGATTATGCTGGGGCCCGCACAACCAGTGTGGACGTTCCGTTCAAGTATCAAGTAACTAAGTAAGAGTATACTTAAGTCTCCATAACTTAAATGTTACCTTTGTATAGAAACTATCGCATTAAGAGAGTAGACAAGGAGAATATAACATTAAAAATATAACATTATTAATATTATTCCCGTTTCTTGAGCGAGTAGAATCTACTACGTAATTCTAACAATTAGTGTCAACTTTATTGGTGATATTGGAGACTGTGCAAGTGGTGTTGAATATGACAAAAACGGCGTGTTTTTTGCGCAACACAACTTTCTACTTCGTTTATAATTTTTTTTTCCAGCATATTTAATCGATTATGGCGTTTTGTGCTCGTTCTTCCTGGATTATTCTCACGTTTGTTCGGATATGGACTATTCTTTGTGCAGTTTATTGATTTTATGTACAACAGCGATATCGGTGTACAATTCGTGAAGAAAAATATCACACCTCACATACCTCCGGCTCCGCATAAGGTATTAGCATAGTAGTGAGAAGCTGATTAGTGAAGTTGTGTACTTGTATCGCAGATGATTTGTAGTCGTTTCAGCTTCTATGCGAGTCCAATGTTCAGCTTTTGGATACGAATAAGTGTCCATTATGCCTACGACGTAGAACGAACGACACCGCATTATCAGTATCTGGATACGTGTTCTGTTATGCTTGCATTGACAATCATGTCAAGGAATTTAAAAGGTAGGTGTAAGACTTTCAATCTTTACTACTGTGCCCAGCAGAAAGAACGTCCATCTAAAAATACACCGAGTTGATACGCTGGTAAGTCACTGCAAGTATTCGTATAGTCCACACACGCCAATAGTCATCTCTACGACGCTACCATTGGAATCAAATGCATGGCATATCCCTCAGAGGTTGATAGCCTCCGAGCACAATGTCTCTAATCCTTTTAACCGTAATGTTGGACGTTCAATATCTGGCAATGATCAATATTGAACGGGATTTGTGAAGGAATTTCTGCGGTAGTTTTTAATAAGAATACCATCAGTGTTCCGACATTTCATAACGGAAGCGTTAGCTACCTTTGTGTTAGAGGGGCAAACGACTTGAAAAAATTTCAGATGCCCTGTAACTGGAATTCCTGCCACTACAAATGAGCTGATTCGACTGTACATTCAATGAAAGACGTCAACTATACGACGGACACTTGAATGAAATAGTTTATGCACACGCATCGAAAATTTCGTTGGCCTTCCTAAACAATATTTTCTTTTCGGCAAGCACAATTCCACTTTTGTTCAGAAAGTAGTCAAGCACTCTACGGTCAAATGTTGCAAGGTTTCTGTACTTCTAACTTCTTCAAAGATTTCTAAAATCCTATATGTATAATGAAAGTATGCAGCATTGTAAGGTAGTAGTCATCGTGAAACCTCCACCCATCATCATCGGCATCATCGACTAACAGGTTCGATATCCCTCATATGAGGGAGATCAGTGGAATAAATAAATAATATATATACATATATATGTATACATACTTGGTACTTGAATGGTCTTTCCTCAAAAGTTGTGCGGACCCCAGCACAATCTCCACTTTTCGGAGATTTGCTGGTTAAGCCATTGTGGTTCCCTGGAGTCCTCAAGTCAGCCTAGCTAAAGTATGCCACAGGTCGTCACCACAACAAGCAGTCGGAGCCCTTGTAGACGAGAGGGAGATTTGCCACCGTGCGGCTTTGATACCAAGAAGGGATGTATAACCTATACCTATAAATAAACAAAGTTAATCAGCTCTACCCGCAGCTGTGATTGTTTTATAGGTCGCTGTACATAGTAACCATTCCTTAAATAGTTCCTATGCTCTGCAGCATCACACATTCTTTTCGTTTCCTAGCACCCATCATACATGAAGCTCCGCGGACATTTCGCAAGCTGCCTCGATTGTTGCCTGAGGAGCCTCGTTTCCTTTACAAACGCCGCAGAATACTAGTCCAGTCGACTTCCCTTCAGCTCCTGGCATAGCTCTAGTGGACCATTCCTAAGGAGAATTGAGGGAGTTGCCCTATGACCATACAGGTCTCGCAGCAATGCCCCAATCCCTGGTGAACCAGAAGCAAGCACGGTGCGAGGTGGAACCATCACCGTGATAGTGAAAATTGGCGTTACTACCAATCAGCAAGCCACCCTCTGCTTAAAATAAAATAGAGAGCTTCAGTCTTTTCTAAAAAAAAATAAAAAAAAGAATGGTGCCCTTCGTGAAACTTGTATATAGATTTTGCATTTTCTTGCACACTTTGTTGAATCATGTCATTTCGAAATTTATCTCTTGTTCGACAATTTTCAATAGAATGCTTTATTCAACACCTATTTTATAACAATTTCAAGCCGGATTAATTGCCAATCGGCCATTATCTTCCAGTCAGCCTTGTATCTCCTAATATCATTTGAACTACAACAATAAAACGCACTATCGTCGACATCACACTTCTCACTAACATCGTTGATCACATTACTAGAATACCACTCACTGAACTATTGCAGTGATCCCTCTGGCCTTTCTTTCTAATAGTTAATTCAGAGGAAAATATTTGGCAAAATTTGTAGTAAATGACTCCATCGCTGTTTAATGCGCTCACTCGGCCACGATTCCACATGAAAAAAGCCCGCTCAAGTAGCGCGTGTATTTCTCACATATTACGTTATGCTATAAAAAAGCGTTTGACAGTGTCGAAACGAATGCAATCCTATTAGCGCTCGGCGAACAAAGAGTGGACAAGCCCTATATTTATCTGATTGTTGTCGGAACTGCTCTACGAAAATAAAGCTTTTCCATCGACCTCATATTTTACCCATGAGAAAAGGGGTTCGCCATGGCGACACAATACCGCCAATGCTGTTCAGTGCCGCACTGCAGTGGATAATGAATTACTCGATTGGGATGAGACTGGCATATGTATTGCTAGAATGTTCCTAATAAGACTTCGTTTTGCCAACGACAACGTCATCTTCTTAACACGTACCAGCAAAGCAGAGTTGACGATCAATAAACTCAACGAAGCGGGAAAAACGATCGGACTACACAAAAAACGGGAAAAGACCCCTGGATGGCTCTTTGAATGCTGCGACCATCTCGTACGTATATCTTCAGCGATCAATGAACATGGAAAACAACATGAAGGAGGAATTAGACATAACAGGGACAGCAACTTGGGTCGCACTCAAGCCTCTCAAAGAATTGACTAATTGAAGGACCCAAAAATCCGCGCGCACGTTTCCGATTCAACCGTCCTCACAGCGCTCTCTTATGCTGCAGAGGTGTGTGCTGATACTTCAACCACGCCGCAAATTGTGCACACTACTCACAAAGCACTTGAGCGACTTCTTCTGAAATACAGCCGGCACTCTCGATATCAAGTCGGAGCGCGAAGCTCTGATCTTCGAAATCTGTCACGTCTTCGAGATCCTGGAGAATATACATCGATTGAGAAACATAGATGGGTCGGTCAAATAATGAGAAGAACAGACGACAGATGGACGAATAGAACTGCGGAGTCGACTCCACGAGAATGCAGAATTTCCCTAAGAAGGCCGCTTACACGTTGGGCACACGTGTTCTCAAACAAAGTTAATCATCCGTAACTGCAGTTATTTTACAGATCACGGCATGAGACCCGCACGCGCCACTGTGCTCCACTTAAGCCATTACCATAAACGACGAATGCGAGGGAAAGAAATGAGTGGTAAATGCGCTGGACTCCGCACAACTCCTGAAGACGGACCATCCAAGTATCCAAGTAAGCACGTTATGATGTCATTGTTGTTACACGACTGAAGTACAGTGATGCACGATGCAATAAAAGAGGATAAAAGAATAGAGCTCTCGGCGTTGAATAATCCCTGAGGGATGTGCTATCCATTCGACTTCAATAAGCACTGTTGCAGGTGTTTGAATGCATATCTGGCTTATACAATAACTCGGTGTGACCTAGCTTGCTGCACGCCTCTAACCAGTCCACTACATGCCACCTTCTAAAAATACCACTAAATAATAGCAATTTCTATTGGATACTGAAGGACAAGAAAAGAAACTTGAGCTATCCATCTATAAACCAGAACTTGTAAAAGAAAGCGAAAACTCCCTTCCATTAGCATTTTCCTTAGTAATGGTGAATACGAGAAGCCTTCTGTCAAATGTTTTTCTTGGCGAAGATAAAATGTAACAAAATATCACGTAACGAAATAATCTTATCTACCAAGGAAATTCACTAGCACAAAAAATAAAAGGAGACATATCAAGCAGCAACTTCGGAACAGTTTTAAAACATGACAGCCATTTGGAAAGTAAAAAGTTAGAGACGTAAATGAAAGCATGACGATTGAATCCAAGAACTGAGAAGGCTAAGATCGTGAGAGAGAGGGAGAGAGAGAAATGTGAAAATAGTTGAACCGTAAGTTTAAAAAAATATAGATTTAATCTCAGTCCAACTGTACAAAACAGAAGATTAAAGTCATCACTTTGCTACTGATTACAACAACTCACGTCTTATCAAAACAAATTGGTCATGTATGGTAAACAAATTAAGGCAGGCGCTTTGACACCCGAACGAAACGTCGCACATTGTCGCCAGTAAAGCTCATCACCTGAAGACTTAGATCATCGTGACGACATTTAAAAAACATTGATCAATAGATTCACATTCGTGCCGCTGGTAGTTAAATATTCCAAAAGATTTATCTCCAGAGAATGATGTGGAAATGGAGATGTGGGCGTTTAAATCAAAAACTCACTGATCCATCATATCAACACACCTGTAAGCAAGGTTTCCGCTGAGTGTTTCGTTCACAAACACATAGTCGAATGGAGTCAAACCATTAAGATTTGTTGATACTGGAATTTCAGAATATTTATCAGGAAATAGATAAGATTATGTTTATTGGCAGCAACTGTAAATAGCATTTTATGTCCTCAAAAACCCTTCGAGCTTTTGATGTAGTCGGTGACCAAGAATGCATCGAAATGCTTACCACTACTTAATAAACGCATGAATTGTGATGTGAAATATACCCCGCTTTTAAAATCGTAAGAATGATTTCATAAAATTTGTACGAGGAACATCCTGTGGTTGAAACGTTTGATAGGAGGACCACTAATGAGAACACCAAAACAACTCTGTAAATAGCGACGTAGAAAATCAAGATAATCTACAAAAGTTGCTTACAAGAAATAACGCTCAAAGACAATTTCTAAAGTACTGCTCCCTGAAAGCTATAACGAGCCAGAGTAGCGACAACGTACCAGGCAGAGAATTAATCTTCCATACCGCCACAGAGGTCCCTCATATAGGGGATCTCGAGCTGGCTATTCGCGAGATACGGGGCGCGTCCCCAGGTGGCGGATACGGAGCCAATCGCCGAGCAAAAGCGACCTTTGCTTCCCTGAGATGCAGGTAGATTTAGGGGATGGATTTCCTCTTTCTGCTCCGCCAATTTGTCACATCCTTTCTGTATTTACGAGGCGTATTCAAACACACGTACATGGGTGCGTTAATGTTTATGCGGAATGTATTCTTCGAGTCAATTCAGCCAAAAGCTAGCACTCAAGTGAACGGGAAACATATGAGACGCGATAAGGAGTCGTCTCAAACAAATAAGCTGCATGTCCACTCTGGGAGAGCCTGGCAAGCTACCCGTGAGTATACCCAGACTCACGTTCAGAGCCCAGCAAACTATACGTGGGTATCAAAAAGCTAAGCATAGTAAAAGAAACGGGCTTCCTTCGAAAGTCAACAAGAGACGTCTGTCTCTAGAAACTCTCGAGCTAATACGCCAGCATGGAATCGCACGAGCAACAGGCAACCGCGAACTAGCGTCCGAACTTGCGAAACAATGCAGACAGGCGATAAAAGAAGATCTTAAAGCGAGAAGAACAGTAGTAATGGCCGAAGATGCAGAGGCTGGAAAAAGCCTTCGCAAAGCTCATCGAAGCTTTGCCAATTACGAGACCAACTCAATTGCATTCCGACGCCCAGACGGAACAGGTACAGCGTCCAGAAAGACAACAGAGAAAATTGTTCACGAGTACTACTCAGATCTCTTCGATAGCCACGTCCACCTTCCGTCATATGATATAAAGGAGGATGGATATGTTGTATCAACGGTCCTCCCTTTCGAAACCCGACATGTCATTTCGTCGGTGAAAAATTGAACAGCTCCAGGTCCGGACTGGACAAGACCAGAACACCTGAAGAACCTTCCGCTAGTCCTCGCAAACACATTGGCTCGGTTCCTCACAGGTTACTTGTCTAAATGTAAAGCCCTTACTCAGTGGAAGACCAGCAAGACCGTGTTATTGTTAAAGAAGCGTACCGTACACGATAGGGCGCGTGTGGCGCAGTGGTTGGAGGCGCCACTGCGGCGCGCACGTGAAATGCGCCCATAGCCCACCAAGCCTTCCATCCCTCCGGGGTCGGCAAATTGGTACCAGACTTGTCTGGGAGGATAGCAGCACTGGCTCGATACATCGGCCGGCCACCGCGAGTCATTGTAAAGGCCAGATATGCATTCAATCACCTCCAACGATGCTTAATGAAGTCGAGTGCATGGCGCATCCCTCAGGGATTGATCAACGCCGAGAGCTTTATCCTTCATTTACCGTACACGATATATGCTCCTATCGCCCAATCTGCTTGCGTTTGTCGCCTACATACTCTTCACTGGGGTCATCCTAAACAGGATTGACAGAACACCGGACGAAGGGTAGCCATGTGAGCAAGCAGGGTTTCGAAAAGGATTTACTACGAATGCATCCACATGATAACAAGACTAATTGAAGTAATATACTTCGAAACCGACTTTCCTTGAACCTCGGTGTGCCTAATCAATATGTATTCTTTCTTTGATGAGCTAACACGAGGTTGATAATAATATTTATTATCGGCTAACGTTTCGACGTCTTCGTCTTCATCAGTGCCGATGATCCGAGTCGATGGTCCACGCTTGTTATTCGTCTCGATGTGGCGGCTTCGCCTTCGTGTCGAGTCAATTGAAGTATCTTTAGAGTACAAAAGAGTATCGAGTAAGTTCAAATCATATGGCTGCCTAAGTTTTTATATATATATATATTTTTTTACATTATATATATATATATAAATAAAGATCGATAAAGCTCTCGGCGTTGATAAATCCCTGAGGGATGCGCCATGTATTCGAATTCATTAAGTATCGTTGGAGGTGATTGAATGCATATCTGGCCTTTACAATGACTCGCGGTGGCCGGCCGATGTATCGAGCCAGTGCTGCTATCCTCCCAGACAAGTCTGGTACCAATTTGCCGACCGCTAGCCCGGATGGATGGAAGGCTTGGCGGGCCATGGGCGCATTCCACGTGCGTGTCGCAGTGGAGTGGCGCCTCCAACCACCCTTTCGCTTTAGAACGTTTGTGCACACCCAAATATCATCGCTGAAGAAAAACTAGAGCAAATTCCAAGTTCCTAGCAAAAGTATAAAGAGCAACCCAACTCCAAATACCACTTGCAACCATCAAGAAACTACGCTGTAACCTACAAGACGATTAACGATGCATTAGAAACATAATTAAAATCAAACCAGTATACTTAGAATGGGTACCCTATCATTTTTCTAGGAAAGTGAGCGAGACAAGGCCCTGAAGGTCCGGTCTGCATACTTAGTCTCTTTGAGGAGAGCATAAAATGCGCAGGAGAAGTTTATGATCGTGGAATTTTGCAGTTTTTGTTAATATTAGTTGTATACGAAGACTCTAACCAGGCTTGTTTGATATGGCGCTGTAACCATGCTGGTACCATAAGTATAGGCGATAGAGCTCGACAAGCCAAAACCACCTCACCAAAGTTGCTCACCGCTATAACGCCGTCTCGCCAAAGCTACTAACGGCCGCATAAAATCCAACTCGTTGAAAAAGAACGACAACAGGACAGATAACAAAGGAGAAACTATATGAAACGATTGTTTTGCTGAAAAGGTTGTCAAAATGTAACCATGACTAAACTAAAAAAGGACGATGGAGAAATTTCTGGCCGAAGGAGAATTTCTGCCACAGTTGTTTCAAGCGACACCACGCCTCACGTGTACCTATCGTGTTCAGTTCTCAATAGTTCCTTAAGTACTCGGCTATGCATTTGCGACAAAGGCCGTCATAGCCACCTCAACTAAACTGAAAATGCCACGCATTGTGCATAACGCGTTTGACACCGCGATGTAAGCAGAGTTACAAACTACTGCATAAAGATATCTGTGAATGCACCGATGACATACGGCGCTTCCGCATCTGCACTTACAACTTTCGGTTTACTTCACGTCTCTATTAAGAATCTGGTGGTAAGACCACACATAGAACATTTTAGAAAAAACCGTCATATACCCTTTGAACAAAACGGGAAACCTCTTCAACACGTGTGTCAAGTTAGTAAAACCAATTAAATGGTCGAGTTATTCAAAAAGTTCTGGCAGTTCTTATGAAAGAGCACTTTCAGAAAACAGAGTAATTGGGACTGTTCAGGCTTTGCAGCGAAAGAATGAGCTAACACAATATGAAACTGAACTCACACCGAAGCACTTCATTAAACGTTATCTTTGGTAAAATCGCCGCAAAACGATGTTAATTTCGCACTCTCATTGAAGAGACATCGAATTTCCCTCTCCTGAAATCTTAATGTCCCATGGAATATTCCAAATCTCGTTTAAAAGAATGAGTACCTCGTTAGCATTGCGACGGCAAAAACCTTTTCAAGATTCGCAGTTGATCACAATAAAATTGTAGCTGAGCCCTTTGCCGCCACATACACGACAGATCTAAAGAATTAATGACTATGGAGCACTTGATAGACTTTCGTTGAGGTCGTTCATCACAAAGAACCTCTAAAGTTATCTAAGGCCATCTAAATCTAAGATAAAAGTTTTAATAGTCTAAAAACAACCTACAATCTATAACAATCTACCACGGATCTCCCTCATATGAGGTATCTCGAGTCGGTTGGCCATGTGGCTACGTGGCCCGTCCCCAGGTGGAGGACAGGGGGTTAATCGCGGACCAAAAGCGACCTTTGCTTCACTGAGACGCAGGTGGATCCAGGGGATGGACTCCCGGATTCTGCTGCGCCGATTAGGCACATACTTTCCGTATTTGCTAGGCGTATTCATGCATGCGTGTGTGAGCGCGTTCTCGCTTTATGCGGATTGCATTCTACGAGTCAATTCGGCCAAAAGCCTGCAATCAAGTGACAGGGAAGTATATGGGAGGCGGTTAGGAGTCGCCTCCAACAAATAAGCTCCATGTCCACTCTGGGAGAGCCTGGCAAGCTACCCGGGAGTATAACCAAACCCCACGTTCAGAACCCAGCAAGCTATACGTGGGTATCAAAAATGCTAAACACAGTAAAAAAAAAAGGACCTCATTCCCTTGACCCCGAAACAGCCCCCAATTTCGTAGCGTTGGGTAGGACGAATACAGAGAGGCTACTAAAATCTCAGGGCCCATGGAAGCTGCCTGGATCAAGAACTATGGTGACGATCTGTACCTGCAATGCACGTACACTTGCATACGAGTCCTCGATAGAACACTTGCTCATGCAAGCAAAAATGATAAGGTACGACGTCACCGGCCTGGCCGAGACGAGACGACGCCACCCATTCAACGCTGTCTATGACACTGGAGAAGAACTGTTCCTCGGTACATGCGACAGTAGAGGCGTAGGCGGTGTCCGCGTTCTCGTCAAAACGAGTTTGTCCGTGAACATCGATTCATTCGAACAGCTCGCAACCCGAATCGAACGTATACGATTAAAGAGATGTGGATCAATACCGGCTTTGACAAGCTTCGTCGTATTACGCGCCAACATCAAACTATGACGTAGAAGAAGTCGAAGCGTTCTACATGGACTTGGAGAGGTTCTACAGAGAAGACCATACATTCTTCAAGGTCACCATTGGAGATTTCAAGGCCAAGATTGGACGAAGAAGATCGTCTGACGAGCGTCACATTGGGATCCACGGATTAGAATGGAACGAACAGGGTGAGCCGCTCTCTGAGTTCATCATGGCGACCAAGACCATCCATGGAAAGTCGCAATTCCAGAAGCCTCACACTAAATCGATTTCGTTGTCGTCCAAAAACTTTACACGGGATCAGACCACCGTCGCCTTCGTGCAAGGTTTTATTTCTCGCAGAAAGAAGAAAAAGCTGCTGAATTCAAAAACCGAAGTCCCAGAACCACCGCAAACTGGGACTTATTCAACTCATTAGTCGGCTATTGGGAAGATGTCGTTGTCGACAACATCGACGAGGAATACGATCGGCTCATTGAACATCTTCACGTTAGCGCCATGAAAGCTGAGCTTTCGAAGGTCACCAAGAGACGTCTGTCTCCAGAAACTCTCGAGCTAATGCGCCAGCGTGGAATCGCACGAGCTACAGGTAGCTCTGAACTAACTTCCGAGCTTGCGAAATAATGCAGACAGGCGATAAAAGAAGATCTTAGAGAGAGAAGAGCAACAGTAATGGTCGAAGCTGCAGAGGCTGTGAAAAGCATCCGCAAAGCTCGCCGAAGCTTCGCCAATTACAAGACCAAGATGATTGCACTCCGACGCCCATACGGAACAATAACAGCGTCGAGAAAGGCAATGGGGAAAATCATCCACGAATACTACTCAGATCTCTTCGGCAGCTAACTCCACCTCCCGTATTGTGAAATAGAAGAGTATGGATATGTTGCACCACCTGTTCTCCCTTCCGAAATCCGACATGCCGTTTCATCGGTGAAAAAACGAACAGCATCAGGTCCGGATTTAGTACGATGGACCACATTCGCACGATAACAAGGCTCATTGAAGTGTCGTAAGAGTACAAAAGACCGCTCTGTCTCACTTTCAACGACTTACAGAAGGCCTTTGATTCGATTGAGATACAAGCAGTAATGAAAGCCCTTGGTAGTCAAGGATTCCCTACTCAGTACATAAAGATTCTTCGTGAGCTGTACAAATATTTCACAACCAAAATTTCACCATTCTACAACGATATTAACGTTGACGTCAAGAGAGGAGTTAGGCAGGGTGATACAATCTTGCCAAAATTATTTACAGCCACCCTCCAGAACCTCATGCGAACATTGGAATGGGATAATATGGGAGTGAAAACCGATGGTCGGCAGATATATCACCTTCGCTTTGCTGATGATATCACCCTTATAACACCAGACATTAGCCAAGCGGGACGTATGCCTGCGGACTTTGATAAAGGGTGTGGAAAGATTGGTCTTCGACTAAATCTCAAGAAAACGATGTTCATGAAGAACGGATTGGTTTCGTTTGCCCCATTCACGCTCAACGGAACGAACATCTCCGAATGCCCCAGTTATGTCTATCTAGGTCGGGAAATCAATATGATGAACGACTTAGCTCCAGAGCTGAGCAGAAGGAAACGAGCGGCTTGGGGATCTTTCAAGAGCATCGAGGATGTAGAGAAGAGAACAAAGGACACCCGACTCTGTGCCCACCTTTTCGACTCAACGGTTCTTCCTGCCCTAACGTATGCGTCAGAAACCTGGTCGCTGCGTAAGCAGGATGAAAGATCACTCAGCGTTCAATTTTTTTTTGGCAAAAAAAAAACAGCAACGAGGTGGATGCCCATAAACAACAATACCAAGCAGAATTGGAAAAATAAAAACGTGCCTGACTCCACTGCAGGTGGAATGAAGCCACTGCCGCTCATCGTAGTTGCAGGGTTAACGTCCATCGTGGGCGCGGCGGTTGTTGTAGCACTCACGTCAGCCAAAGACTGAGCTACTAAACTTGAAGTTTCCTGAACCCACATCGAAAGCTAAGACAGCTTTTAAAAAATGTGAAGACCAATAAACCGTTTAATCAGTAATGAAAGAAAAACAAAGCAAACCAGACAACATCGTTCCTGATATCAAGAAGTTACTAAATAGAAAATGCATCAAGAGCTTTGAGCGGTAGCCTTAATAAGTAAGAAATGCAGTTTCATTTAAAACAATACAGCTGTTCAAAGCTACGTATTCAACTAAAATGTTAACCTTCCAGAAACGTAGAAGAAGAAATAGAAGTCAAACAGACCTGCCGTTGAACCTGCTTCTAGCAAAGGTGATACCACAATCGAAACAGTACTGTGCTCTTGGGTACTAAAAGAATTTTCAACTTATCTTAAACTATTGAAGCAAAATATACGTGATGTTGGTCTTCCATTCTCGGTCACTACACTGTCTACTTTTTTTTTTTCTCAAACCAACGCTTATCTTTGGCTTTTAGGTGGTAAATTGCTTCAAAAATTGGTTTCTTTATTGGCAGTACCGACCCAGTGAGTGTTATTTGAACTCAGCGTTGATCGGTTTTGTAAAAACGCGGAGTCAAAACCGTATCAAACTATTAAACCCTTTCAGTAAACGAATTTCACGTGCAATTTCGACAGTGGTCTTCTAGGTGAGATAAAAGAGAAGCTTGTAACCCCTGGACTCCAGTGGAATCTAACTGGCGAGCACGAGTTTACGAGTACCACCTTACTGCGCTCCCTAACAATTCTGCCAACAATGATAGCTAACCAGAATGTCAAAGCACTTCTCAACTAAAAAAAAAAAGAATAGCACAAGATACATACCAAATATCTTATTATAAACGAACTGTCTTGATGACGCGCACCGCACCGGTGGTGAGACGCCAAGTTCGACTTAAGATGGTAGAACTTGATTGATATTGCTCCCTCTCAATCACCGCATCTCCTCTTAAGAGATTCCTAAACATGTCACAAGAATTAGGCGATAAACACATACTTGCGAAATACTTGGATAATTGGATGGCCCGTTTCCACTGACTGTACGGGCCCCACAATAATCTCCACGTTTTCGGAGTTCTGCTAGTTTAGCCATTGTTTCCTTGGAGTCCCAAGGTCAGCCTGGCCAAAGCTGCCCTAGGTCGTCACCACCACAGGTAATCACCGCCATTGTGAATCACAGGGAGATTTGCCACCATGCGATTTGGCCAAGTAGAGAAGAAATCGCAAAGCGGGACCATGTGTGCAGATCTGTCTTAACTGAAAAGGAACACCAAATTCAAACCCTTAGAGAAAACACTTCACCTTCCATGTGTAATTTGTGAGCATCAAATCAGATACAATTCATAGGAACACCTTCTGCAGATCGGTTACTACTACTCAGCAATTCACAGAGAGGCTAGTCAACTGCTCAACTGATGGATTATGACATAGCATGGGGCGCATGTGGCGCAGTGGCCCGAGGCGCCACTGGGACACAGACACGGGTCCGATCCCCGCACTCATGGCTCACTACGCATTCAATCACCTCCAAACCATGCTTAATGAAATCGAATGCATGGTGCATCTCTCAGGGATTGATCAGCTCTCAGCTCAGCATTACTCTCACTGATAACTCGAAAGAAAAAATGCCTATTCCATTGGTTTTCCAACGAGTAATCCACTATATAAAATCCTCGTGAAGTCACCTTTCTTGAAGGATAAAGTGAAACCTCGAAGCGCAAGTTGCTTAAGTGCAGACGAAGAAGTAACGAAATACTAAATGGTCATATCGACATGACAATGAGGAAAATAAGGCTCTTAAAATTTTACAATGTTCTCTGATTTAATGGAGCACTTTATAAACAAAGAAAGGCTTTCTCATATTCCCCACACTTGACCCTCTGTTAACACCCACGCTGATCGAGTAATTCACTGTGTGCTTGATGCATTTCCAATCAAATTCGATAAGGATGGTCAAACCCTGGATTTGGTAATAATTAGTCACCTAAACTATTGCAAATTAATGTGAAGGAAAGCGATTCGGCGCGTTCGCTTTCTTCGGAACCTCGATGGTTCAAGCGATATTGCCTTCGGTGAAACCTTCATAAGTCGATCGTATTCAGTCGATTCCAATGGGGTGGACCATCGTCGTCAGTGTATTGTCTAGTGGCCACCACTGAAAACGTTGACATTCTCTGGTTCACCTTAAATCAACGGATGATTCGGCAACTCATCACTTCGTGCCGCGTACGAGATACCATTTTCATGAAGAATTTGTCATGTCGGCTTTTCATAAGAACTAAACGGATTGGAAACGTCTATTTTCCTAGTGGGAACAGAAATCATTAGAATGTACGGATCCTACCTACAAAGCGACAAATCTTTTGTCTCGCTAGGACGAAATTCTGATTTTCTAGTCTCTATGACACACGCTTACTGCACGTTATTGTTTCAAGGTTCCCATTTAGGACATGGAAGCAAATGAACATGCTAATTTTGTACAGCGGGATTCGATGGTGATCCAAAATGTGTCGTTCTTGTTGCAGATGTTGCTGTTTCATTGACCGTTCTAAAAACTTAAATTTTTTCTTCAGTTTCTTCGAAATTTTAGTTCTGAACATTTTTGAAATAGAAAGGGCACTGTACAAGATCTGTGGTGATAGAATAAAGACGCTCCAATAAATCCGTACGGCTTCCATCTTTCCAAATGTCGTGGCCATCGAGAAATCGAAGGTTGGCCAGAAATCAGCTTCGGGCAAGATGTGTTATAATTCACAGTATTTTAACCCATGAGGTACTGTATTCCATGCTCAATTCATGCTTATAATTCCTCATTTTATTAGGTAACCTCCATTATTTTGCTTTTCTGCATTCTCCTTCGTTGATTTACTGCCCCACAGTGACGAGGATGTATTTTCATGTAGTTCAATATCCACCTAATTGGATGACTGTGGTAAGGAGTCATGCGGTATCCAGTAGATTTTTAGTTCATTTAGTCCTGTGGTATACAAAACGTCTTCAGCTGCAAGTAGATCTTAATTATGTAAGCCTTGAACACGTCCACCAGTTCTGTCTGGTTGTCCAAGAGGTCGTCTACACCTTTTTGAAGTCCATTCTGTCTTCTTTTACGTCCATTTGTTCACATCTTCTCTCATCATGTAACCTGCCGATTTGTCATCAGTTTCGCTATAACAGTTCCGTCTGGGCGTATGAGTGCAATCATCTTGGTTTTGTAATTGGGGAAGTTTTGCTGGGCTTTCCGTATGCTTTTTCCAACCTCTCCAGCTTCGATCGACCGCTATTCTCTAGATCTCCTTTCATCGCCTATTTACATTGTTTCGAAAGTTCGGACGTGAATTGCGGTTGTCTTCAGTTCGTACGTGGGCATGTTAACTCGAGTATTTCTGGAGACTGACTTCTCTTTGTGATTTTCGAGCTCTCGGGTTTCACAGCGCTAACGTGAAGACGTTGAATAAGTCGACTGTATTCCACTTCAATATTATCAAGAACGAGATCTTCCCAATAGCCCATTAATTAACCGAATACATCCATGTTTATGGTGTATTTGGTGCCTCGGGGACAGCGTATGTTATCCTTCTCGCCTGCACGATCAAGTTCATTGTTGCAAGGCGGGTTACCCAGGTATGCCGAACAGGAGGCGATTGGTAACTCTCGCATTCTTGCGCTTGAGAACTAAGTGTAAATGAAGAAAATCGGCTTTATGATTTATTGAAAATCGGGGGGAATTTCATTATCCGAGCACTTAGAAATTTATGATGAAATTTATGAAAAATTGAAAAATAGCAGTTGTTTTCTATCTGCCAATGAAATGACATATTCGAAGAGGATAGCAACCTTCAGCGGAAAGTGTGATGTTCCTTGTGTCCCTCGATTAGTCAGAACTAATCGGGAATCTCTGAATCGACACGGTCGATTCAAAACTTTAGTAGCACAGAATTGATTCTTTCCACGAACACACGACACGACAGTTAATAGACGTTGGTCTTACAGAACTTATTAGCATGTAATAGCTTGCGTTTCGGCGGCTTCTCCTTCTTCAAAGCCCTGGAAGTTCAAATTGACATACGACCTTCTCAACCAAACATTTTCATAACCTTAGCAGATAAAAGTTAATACAGAAATTTGCATTCTCATGATAAACAGCTTCTCTTAAACATCCACCGTTTTGTTCTTTACAACTATTCAAATTAATTTGTGGAGAACAGCCGCACAGAGTAACGGGTGAAGAATGTGCCTGTGTCAGGTTAATGAATCATCCTAAGGTATGGCGCTCGGTCACGCTAGATGGCAAGACACCCCTCCTTGCGGTTCATTTTTGGATTTTTGGAACTAATCCGAAATGCTTCAAGAGTTTTACGCGCTAATGTCTTGGATTCCTATCCCAGAATAGTGAGTGACCTCTACCTCAAAATCTTCTCCGTTATGCCTCTGTGTTTTGGGCGTACGCAGAGCGATCTACCCGTTACGCCAATGCATTCATCCCCACAAGCTTTACAAGAGATTAGGTGCACCGTAGCCGAACTCGTGCGATCGCCATCTCTACCGTTAGGGCAGATTATGCAGTTTTTCGTTGTACACAGACGGTCATATAGACGGTTACGAACCAGCTGGCGTCCTAGAGTGTCTGATTGTATTTCTGTCACTCTTACGTAATTTTCTAGACCGTCCCTTATTAAGCAAAGTTTTAAAGCTGCAATTATTTCGTTTGAAATAAAGGAAGAGGAACAGAGCCTTGTTTTCGCTAGAACTATCGTTTTGGCTTGTGAGGGATAAGAAGAGAAGAGAGGTAATGAACCACTATATGCTTGCCAATTGGCTTTCGATGCCATTTTTTAATGTGTCAATTTTCGGATGGGTTAATTTGAACGTTCAAAAGTGGAAGCCAGTTTTTCATTGGTTTCTCTCGGGTGAATTTTATATACCTTTACTGTTATTGTTCGCTCAGTAACTCAAAGTATTTTTCCATCTTCTGTTGTGTGAAGCAGTTGACCGTTGATAATCATTGGGAAATTGGCTTGCATTTTTGAACATTCGAATTAGCCCATCCGAAAACGGCTACATTAAGTGGTGCCGAAAACCAATTAGTAAATACATAGTGGTTCATTACCTCTCCTCCCATACCTCATACACCAAAAGGGCGCTTATAAGGAATATGTTTCGAACCGCCCTCAGCGTGTGTATAGGTAGAGAGCAGAAAGAAGAATCCTTGAAACTGGCGCGACAGATACCCATTTCGAATGGCTCCGAAACTGTAGCTTCTCGGCATAGATATAGAAGAAAAAGCACGCCCCGAAACGATAGTTGTAGTGGTTACAAGGCCCTATTCATCTTGCCCTTTATTTCAAAAGAAATAAGTGCAACTATAAAACGTTGCTTACGAAGAGCCGGTTTAGAGAAATTAGTGAGAGTAATAAGAATTCGACCCGGCACTCTAAGACGCCAGCTAGCTCCTAACCGCCTATACCACCGTCTGCATGCAACAAAAAACTGCATAATTTGCCCTAACGGTAGAGATGGCTATTGCATAAGTTTGGGTACAGTCTATTTGACCTCTTGTAAAGCGTGCGGGATGGATACATTGGCGAAACGAGTAGACCACTTTGCGCTCGTATAAAAGAACACCTAGTCGGTAAACTTAAACCAAGTGCTCCACGCATAGGACGCAGATCACGCGTGAGGTAGTGTCATACCTCAGGCGGATTCAATGACCCGGCCCAGGCGCAGTCCTCGCCCATGTGTTACTCTGCGCGGCTGCTCTCCACAGATTAATTCCATTATTTGCAAGTACAAGTCACTTTGTTTTTAAATGGAGCTGCCTATTAGGCGAATGCAAATTTAAGTGTTAAGTCTTGTTTGCTAAGGTTACGAAAGTGCTTGGCTGAGTAGATCGTATGTTATTTTGGCCTTTCCAGGCTCAGAAAAAGCCGTCGAGACGTATGCTAATAAATTCTGTAATATCAACCTTGTGTTTGCTTATTGAAGAAAGACTGCGATTTACCAACCAATGTAGATGTTAACAGAGACTCGGTACTAGGGGTTAACAGATGATTCGTCATTGTTTGATGCTGGATTCACCCCTTTATCTAATCACCATGCGGACTTAAACACCACTTCCATTTGGCTGATACCTTTTTGACTGGGAGACTTTTTCCCGGTAGACTAAATTAGTGTGCAATCGAAGGTGCTCAGATGGTTCTAGATCGACATTACAGCCGGTCAGCGAGCGTGGTGTGTTAAGAAGGAGGTATGCCACGCTGCGAATAGGGTCTTCGACACGAAGACTTTTGAGAAAAGCCGGCTTAAATTTTTAAATGATCTCTCGCGTTTCCTTAAGGCCACAGATTTGGGCGGTTCTTTCTTCGCAACAGTAATCAGTTCGTTGCTTTACAATTGTTGTCGTTTGAGGATAGACCTTTCCTACAGTGTCCGAGGAAAAGTTTATAGAAGAAGTCTTTAAATATACTCGCGAAATTCGTTCTCACACTCTAGGGTAGTCATATGAGATTATACTATCGTTTTGGCAAGCACATAATAGGAGAAGTTCACCTGCATTCGTTAGTTGTTGTTCCACAGTAACGCGTCCTCGGTTGAGAACTTCATCTTCTGTGATGACGATCAATATGCAAATTTTCGATCACATCTGGAAAACAGCGAGAACGAGGCAAGGTTTTTACGGGTACCTGAAATCAAAATCTTCAAGAACGTTCATTGGAAACCTTCATTCAGAACAATCACAAAGCAGTAATGTACTGATGCGAGTAGAATGATAAATTCGTTGAATAAAGTATTCACTGAGGTCTTTCATCAGTTACCGCTGTCATAAAAGGCGCAGTAAGTGGATTGCATAGGATTCGATTCATGCGCAACAATGGACTTGACTCCTATCGGTAGTACTACAGTATGCCGGCCAACATAATCGAGAAAGATGTGCGCTGTCAGGCATACACTGCTTTTATCAATGGAGTTCTGGGAAATTTCATTCTTCTCTGGAAATGCTCCATTAGTGCAAGGTGTTTTTCTTAAATTTTTATTGATTTTTATGATTTTTTCTCTCTAAATATCATTGTTATAGCAATCATTCAAGCAATTGATAATGAAGTAAGCTAACAGAGCAATCATCACCGAAATCTACCTAATCTACATGCTACATATTTTAGAAGGTTTAGTTTCAAAGTTGTTGAGTAGCTAGTGATTCAGTACATCAGGAAGTAAGGTGCTGGTTCGACGCTCTTCCTCCTCCAATCTACGTGAGAACGCCATAGCCCGGCTATCTCCAAGATTTCAAGAAGAATCGACTTGACCATCATTCTACGACATTTGCAAAGAAGACGACATTTTCAAGCAGCAGTGTGAACAACACGTGAAACGTTCGAAAACCATTGTGGACAACAAATGCGAGGAAAACGAATAGAATGCAAGTGCTGGGATCAGCCCAATAGATGTGATGACGGATCATATAAAAATAGAATAAATTATATTCACAATCCTGTCATCCATAAATGTCATCTCTGGACTGGTATGTTGATTTAGGTATTATTTTACCTTATTTTTTAGGTATTATTTTACTTTATTTGTTTTATTCGACCTCGTCGCACTGAAGTTTCAAGGCAATTCAAAAGAAAAAAAAAACTTGAGAAGGCAGAAGACCACTTCGGTGTAGCGTAAATTTGCCATTTACATTGACCCCTTAATGCCATAATTTCGATTAATCTATAAATATCACGAAGGCTATTCGCGAAGAAAATGGAACTTGACTTTCAGTACGGTATACTTCCCGAGATGACAGTTGTTTGACACTCAAGGGCCAACTTTTCAAGCCGCGTGCCGACGTTCTTCAAGTTCGATGCCCAATGCAGTGATTTTCTTTGGGTAAGGTATCAAATTTATAAAAAATGTTCAACAAAAATTGGTTTACAAAAAAAATAAACGGGAGAAGAGAAAATAAGTAAATAACCACTCGATCCGGTGATTTCGTCAACCAATATATGAGTGGAAATCCATTCATGTCGAGCTTTATGTGTTAATACACACTCGTCGTTACTTTCAAATTTGTGAATCTTTGTATTAATGAAAAACAATTGCCGGGTTATTCAGCAGAGACATCATTTTGATTTTCGGAATGTTGTTGTTGAATCCGATGTAGTTTAAGCTTATATGATATCGCAAAATGTTTTACTCTTACATCTTTGTTAAATGACCCGACACTTTCATAAAACGAAGTTGCGCTATTCGACTTTTAGACACGAAATATAGTCAAATAATCAGGCCTGAAGAGAGATTTTGAGATGCCACTTTGGTCTTTATCATTTTCTGTGACATATCGCTCAAATGATCTGCAACAGACGATGAAGCAGGTGTGAAATGTTATGGACAACTATTATTAACAAATATTTCCGCATTAACATCCTGCATCCAACTTTCTTCAAACACTCTCTAAATGAAATGCTGAGATAAAATAATTCCATTGTCAGAGGAAACTCAAGACTCCTGCTATAGCAAGAGTTTTCTTTATCTCTTCATAAATTTCCTCCGAATCCTCACTTAAAGCACAACTGTTATTGGCGCCGTTGTTTTCATCAGGAAACAGTGCATCCTCGTTTGTTTGTTACTATGACATGGCCTGGTTTATACTGCGAACTGTAGACTTTTCTGTGTCTTGTTATCAGCCAGCAGGATGGATTCTAATCTCGGATATGGAGTTCGCAAGCACGAAGAGCATCGATCGGTCACGAGTACACTGGCACCATGGTGTGATGAAATATCCATCAATTTCACCCACCGTATAACGACCGCAATCGCATACAATTCTCAGGCGCTCGTTTTCCTTTGCTATGTACTCTTTATTCGTCAATCTCAACTCGCATTCTAAAACTTTCCCACTTGTTCTTTTCCAGGAGTTACTGACGTGTTGTCTGCAGATAAAGCGTTTGCTGTCTTTGAGGTAATAATTGTTGTGAAGTTGGCAAGCTTCGCATATTACTAGCACTAAAAAGTTTGCCTTGATTACTCGTCTCAATTTTAGCACATTTCTTACAATCAACATTTCGGTGATGTCGCCGTAATGGAGGCGCTTTTCCTGTCTCATTTTTTTTCCTCTGCAAACACAGCGGCATGCTATGCAATAGCTTTTTTATTATACGAACTGTCTTTCACACCCACTTCACAGATCTCTGGACTTCCCTTTTTCGATTCGTTTCCTCGCATCAATCATCCACGAAGGTCTTCCAACTTTTGCATTGTGCCTTTGGCTTTCTCTTGAGGATTTTTGTTTAATCCTTAATGTCGTAGAATGCTGATCGAGTCGATTTTCTTTGGAGTCTTGACATAGCCGGGCTAGAGCGTTCCAACTTGATTTGCTGATAGTGGTTTTTTCCCGAACAAGTCCCGCACCAATTTCCCGGCCCCGGAGGTATGAGGTGTTTGGTGGACCGGAAACATGATCGAGCCTCGTCGTTGTCATGATAATCGTCATTACTACCATTGTACTATCTGCTCCCTTACGCAACAACTAGTGCTCTGAAATGTCGTGTGCAGTGGTGTGTAAGCTGGAGATCATGCAGAATATGAACAAACTTGCATACTTGGACGGTCCTCCTAACTGGTTATGCGGCCGTCTGCATAATCTCCACTTTTCGGAGCTTTGTTGGTTTAGCCATTGTTTCCCTGGAGTCCTGAGGTCAACCTGGCCAAAGTTTGCCCCAGGTCGTTACTACCACAGGCAATCGCTAGCCTCGTGGATCGAGGGAGATTTGCCACCATAGTTTGGTATAAGGACGATGACGGAACCTGGTTTTTTTTACTGTTAGCTGTGCTTCCTAAAGGAAACGTCGGACTGCGTCTCAACTTGGGAGACCCTGCCTGCCAGGTGGATGAATCCTCCTGCTCTACATGGCAGCCTGACACCCAGAAGCACCTACTCGCCACGATGCGGTGGTAAACGGTTGGAAAGATATGGGCATACGCTATCTGCAATGTGCAGAATAGATAAAGTCGTTTTTTAGAAATGAACAAATAGTTAAAACGTGGCTGAGAGGAGGGCAACGCAAGGGACTGGGTTGGATTTACTGTCTATGGTAAGTAATTTGTTCAAATGCTGTCTTTTTTTTCTGTTCTAATACCTCATTTTATGCTTTCAGAGGATCATCACACTGTTAAATGAAGATGTAAACTGGTCCCATTTCTCCCCTTGTAGTGATGAACTGCTCAGCTCATACTCGGGTGACTCTCTAAATTACAGGAAAACTTCATTTCGTTTCGGTTATCTCATACTTCTATAATGAACGACTTCAAAGCAAGAATATTATGACTTTATAGAAAAGGTCTTCACAGTCCATACCATCGCTTCTTGGTTTAATTTGTCGATTTCAAAAAATCCGTAGTATACCCACATTGCATTCCACTTTCGTGGTAAATTTAAATCGACAGCTCATTTTTTAAGGTGAATTTCATTGAAAGTACAATTGCTGACTTCATTTATTCACGCGTATTTCAAAAGCAAGTATATTTGAGGCATCGCCAGCCACTGAAATCCTCAAATAGTCCAGCAAACATCCTGTTACCAAAAGCTGTTTGATGGCTAAGATCGACCAATGATGAAAGAAAAATCGTAGTTTACAATCAGATTAACTAAAGAAGTGAACTCACTGGGAGTGATACTCTACGGTAGAGCTAGCGACAAACGCACATTTTCGATAAAAGTGAGGAGTTTTCGCTCCCAGAAGACATGACACCATTACAGAATGAGTCTACAATTTTCAGCTTAGTCTACTGGACCAAATCTTCCATTCAAAAAGGAACGACTGAAATCATGGAGGCAGCAGGAGTGATCGCAAAGGGGTACGTGGGTCAGTCGAAATTGAAAAAAAGGCACGTTATTGAAAAAAGTAAGGCTCAAGATATTGTCGATCACTAATTGAGCACGAAATCTGGCCGTAATTTAGTACAAGAACGCAAGCCAGCTAACGCTACCTTGGAGCAAATCTCATCTGCGCGAATGCCAAGGCTTCTATTTCAAAAATTAACAAATGACGCGCCAATCATCCACCGACGGCGTGGGTTTCTCAGCCACCGTGTCTGTGAGTTGCAGAGCCATTTCAAATTTCGGAAGGCAAGCGTACCTTTTTTGAATATTTCGAAGAACGACATTGTTTGTATTGAACGTCCTTCCGTGTTAAAAGTGATTTTGTCGCTTTCTTCTTCGTAAAGTCTCATTTTTACTGCTTGCCAAGTATTCTATTGTTGGACACAGTCCTCACTTTTGAGGGAGCCTTATTTTGTAGTTTCAATAATCAGAACGCACGTTGTTTTTTAGCCCGTCTCTTCAGTTATCTTTTTTTGCTGTGCCATTCTATGATTTTTAGATTCAAACTTTCAGATGCCTTATAACACGCTGAGTGACCTTATGAACAGGAACGTCACATCATCCGTTAGTCCACAGAAGAAAAAATTCTTCAAGCCACACTTGTCGGAATGGCAAATGCAATTCGGGCTAGCGAAGGGTGAACTTCTGAAGGTGCACAAGTCATTCTCAAGTTTTTGTACAAGAAACATGAGCATTCCGAGTACCGCTTAAGAAATAAGAAGAAAAAAAGCCACATTATAATGAGTTTTCACTTGATTTGACAGTTGGTTCATAGCTCATAACAACAGCGGATTACTCCAATTATAGGGTGCTATACGAATAAATCCAAAAAGGTTCGAAGAAGCGTTCATCAAAAACCCCGATGGTAGTGAATTCAGTGAGATTGCCGTTTTGGGAATGAAGGATCGTAATCGTGCACTTCATGGGGACATCGTCGCCTTCCGACTTAGACCGCGGTGTAGCTGGGTTGTTAGTCTTTTTTTCTTGGAGATTTAGATTGAATTTAATTAAGAAAACAATAAAAATTTTAGAGAGGTTTTCAATGAATTTCAGGTGTTGGGTGACGTTTATGAAGAATGGAAAAGTCAATATCGGAAACAAAAGAACATGAATGTGGATGAGGTTTGTACACAGAGAAAACTAAGCATAGCCAATGGTTACTCAGTGTTGGTTCAGTTGTGTGGCAGCTTCTTTTCTTGGTGTTCATTATCTGGTTTTAAAAACACTAAGACTACTTGGTTATGGGTCGTCATGGTTATGAAGTTTTCAATCTCATTGTTCCACCTAGTATTCGCCCCAGTGATACAATTGACTGCTGAATGACAGTGGAAAAATAGCATACGTTTTGTTTCACTTTCTAAAGTAATCTCACCAGACTGTGTTCTTTCAGCAATCTAACTGCAAGACCAAGCTGAAATTTTTGATGGACATTATGTCAGTAGTAATCGTTTAATGAAGACGAAGGCAACTTTTGTCTTCAACGTAACCTAGGTGGCTTACATACTGCTGCATCGATTCATTTCTGTGTTAGTAGATTTTAGAAATGTGAGGACAAAGAACGTAAAAAGAGAGGTAAGACGAATCAGTCGGATAGGCCACTCGAAGCTAAGGTTGAATCGGGCAACTGTTTCGGAGGAGCATCAAGATGGCAGTATTTTCGCGTCTTCCTATCAGATCTACCATTGGAAGAATGGATTATGCCTGATTCATGTCTGCAGAAAACTGCGGAGGTGAGCTGCTTTCTTTTTTTGTTGTCTCGACATAACTATTTATTTGCACCCATTTTCAAGGTAGTGGGAATCATAGAACAAAGGAAATGTCGTCTGGCAGTGGGTCGCCTATACTTATACTCTGATTATGAGCGAAATTGGATGAAATTTTCACCAACGGATTCCCGTATGCCACGTATTATGATTAATACTTCACAACTTACCGAGGAATTATGTAACCTAGTGGAGGTTGTGTTGTTTCAAGTACTCAGTTTGTATCCATATACTTTTTTTTATTACTGTGTAAATTCTAGAGCGATTTGTCAGAAACTCTTTTTACCGCGAAGATATTGGAATGGACTGAGAACTCCGTCATGGCGAGCGGTGAAATTCAGAAACAACTAGGACCAGCTGGAGATATTACTGTATGTTTGAGAAATGGAGCTTCAAAAAATAAATGAAACATTCCTTAATTTCTATGTTGTATTCTATACGATCAGTGAGGAATAAAATTTGTTAGGTAGGCACATTCTAGGTGGAAACAGAGAGCTTATTGATAACGAATGATGTTGATGTACGAGAGTTTCCTGAGGAGGTTATGTCTTGTTTACCTTCTGTTTCTTCGGAATTTGGTTGGAAAATAGATGAGGTTTCTCATTTCTATGCTTTTGGTTCGTGTAAACGTTTTTAGCTTAAACGATTTGTATCAGGACGAGATCACAAGCCGTCGTGATATGCGTGACGAAATAATCATCACAATTGATCCTGAAACAGCAAAGGATCTTGATGATGCTCTTTCTATAAGGCCCTGTAGAAATATTGATGGGCGTGGTACTCATGGTTGGGAGGTTTGTCGTGTTTCATTGCACATTAATTAGTTTCATTGGTGTTGAACGAGTAATAATCAAACAACTTTTCTTTAAGACGAAGTTAAGCTAAAGTGTCTCTTGTTATAATGTTCAGGTTGGGGTACACATAGCTGATGTTACCTATTTTGTGTTGGAGAACACAGTGTTGGATGAGTGGGCATTAAATAGAGCTACTAGTGTTTGCCTTGTCGATAAGGTTTGCAATTTTTGCTTTTCATGCTATTTATATATTTTCTATTCATATCGCTCCTCTCTGAAATTTGTCTTCAGGTCATTCCAATGTTGCCCCGCATGCTTTGTGATTTATGCAGTCTTAATCCGGGCGTTGATAGGTTAACGTTTTCCGTTGTGTGGAAAATGGATGATGAGGGAAACATATTTGATGAGTGGTTCGGAAGAACTGTTATACGATCAAGAGTGAAGCTCACATACGAAACTGCGCAGGTTGTAATTGCGAGTTCATGAATGGTGCTTTCAAATTTTTTTCAACTTTTATAGGACTTTATCGAAAATCCAGAGAAAGACTTTCTTGTTACTGAGGTCCCCGAGATATTTGGTGGGGCTACCGTGTCCCAAATTAAAGAGAAGGTAGAGTTTGGTGCTCTTATTATTTGAACATTTAGGGTTTTGTACTTGTACTATTTGGAAGTTGATCAGTATATTTATTTCGAGGTACTACAACTGTATGCCGTCGCGAAAACACTTAGACGGAACCGCATAGAAAGTGGCTCACTAGAGCTCCACCAGGCAAAGTTATATTTTCGGCTGGATGAAAGGACAAGGTTGCCCATAAGACTATCAACATCTCAGGTGATTTCACACATCTTTAGTTTCATATTTTGCAGTACGAAGTAGAGCTTAGTTAATCGCCTTTACTGAGTGTTTTAAGTTATCCCGTTGGCATCCATTTAGTATGATCTGCTTGTTGAGTGCGTTTCTATCAACGATCGTTGTAAACTCTTCTATTTGTTATGTGGCCAATAAATTTCAAACCAGCTTTTTCCAGTCAAGAGATTCCGATGATTTGGTCGGAGAGCTTATGCTTCTCGCTAACATAGCGGTGGCAAAAAGGATCGAGAAGCATTACGGTGCGAATGCTTTCCTACGTGCACATCCTCCGCCAAGATCGAAAATGTTGCGAAATGTGGTAATTCTAAAGTTACATTTTAGTGCTTTTTCTTCGAGTTTGCGACATTATTAAGGGCAAAACACACTAGCTCGGCTATATAAAACCTGGTAACTTATCAGCTAGCAGAGGTGGAGAAAACAAGTTAAGGTGTGCACAAATGATCTTATATGAGAATTAGGTTTTTGTTTCGACAGCTAACTCCTTCCATTGTTTGAGTTTAAGGTTGTAACAAAATTTCTGAATACTTTTGACTGAATATCATTTGCTAAATCGCCCTTTAACTACTACTATTCATGCTCATATTGTCCCGTTTGTTGGGCGAGCTCCGAGAATCCCATGTCTTCAAACTCACTGTGGAGAACCATAACTTTTGCAGCATGGTTACACAATTCTTTGTTACCGTTTTGGTTCTGACTGCATTGTAGATTTTAGAAGGCTTCCAAAAACTTTGAAAAAAAATAAGCGAAGGCTTTTATTTCTTGAACGCAGATTAGATGATGGTACCAGGTATGATATCGTGTGAATCACGGCCTTATTGTCAGTATAAATTTAAGATAAAAACTTGCGAGAAGATTGGGTTCCCCATAAATGGGACGTCATCGCGAGAATTATCAGAAGCATTGGCGTCGTTTCGACAGAAAACGGCGTTGTGTAGGTCAATTGAGCAGGTATTTTTCATTCCTTTCTGTCGAGTTATTGATCAACTTTTACATTCTGCCGCCCTTCATCACATTTTCAGGTTTTATCTTGGATTTTTATAAAAGCCATGGAACCTGGCTTCTACTTTTGTGGAGGTCCCCTCAGCAGCCCAGCCTCCTATCACCATTATTCTCTGAACGTGCCAACGTGAGTAGTTTAACCTTTGTTTAGCAATACAATTTGATTTTTGTTCCACTACTGCATAGTTCGAAGTTGAAAAAAAAGAGAAGCGCGTTCAATAAATAACGTTGAAGGCTTTCGGGTACGGTAAAAAATTATGCCCATTTATTCCAGCTACACCAATTTTACGTCGCCCATTCGTCGCTACCCGGACATAATAGTCCATCGAATGCTGGCGGCAACGTTAGGCTACTGTGAGCCGTCGAAAAGAAGTGCTGCGGAGTTAAAGAAAATTGTAAGCGACGTTTAGTTATTCGACTGTGCTGACTGCAAGCTTGTTCTTTATTAGTGTTATTTTGGATTTTTTTTCGAGTTTTTTTGCAAGGCAATGAATGAAGTGTTACTCATATGTCCCAGAAAGTGCCAGTCCGTCAAATTTAGGAAGATGTATCCCAGCTCATAATGATGAATCTAGAGATCTTTATCACAAAGATACATCTCTTCTTACTCTACTATTTTGAGAGCTTTTTTTTCGGAGCACATTAGAGAGACCTGTTTTTGTTTCTTATGTCGAGGCTCTAATTTTCTTCGCATGACAATGCGACTGGACGATCAGCCCCATGCAATGTTGGTTCTAGTGGCTGCAATGCTAACGTTAGAATTTTTGAAAATGCAAATTGAAATAACATTTTTGGAGAGTTTGGGTGTACTCTCAGATAGATAGTTCAGTCATCGTGGTTTCTCCACAACTTTCTGGGCGATACCTTCATCGCACAGGTGGTAATGAGGGAAAGACGACGCCACGAAACGTGGGCATAATTAACATATTAAGCGACGTGTTTTCCACTGCAATGACTGATGTCTGGCAATGGCGATTTACTGCTTAGGAATGCAGGAGCTCTATATTAGCTAATGCGATAATATACTCTTGTTTGTAGGCTGAACATTGCACGAATAAAAAGCTCATTGCAAAGAGAGTTAGAGTGTCCAGCAATGAAATGTACTTTGGTCTTATGCTTCAGGTATGCCCAACACTTGCCATAGTGTATTTCATAAGAGCTAGTGAAAGATGTTTTAGAGAAATGGACCGATTGAAGCACGTGGAGTTGTTGTCAATGTCATTGATGCAGCGTTTGACGTGTTACTGCTCGAATATGGTATGAACAAGCGGGTTTACGTTAAGGTGCAGTTTTATTTGTTATTCTATATTTGGGCTTTATAATGACCAGATTTGCACACTGAACTCTGTGTTTCGTAGGCCCTGCGACTACCTCGAGACCCGATTTTCGATCAGTCTTCCTCGAGAATGACGCTTTCTTGGCAGACTGAGAATGGTGTGTTCAAACCTATTGCTGTTGTACCATGGCGTCTTTTTAACCCATGGCGTTTCAGGAGTGATCGAGCAGATGATCCAAATGGGTGCCGTCGTTGATGTCGTGCTAAAAGGGCGACCGGAGCCAATGAGCTATGAAGCGGTAATTAAACCTCAAATCTCACCAACTCTTTTTGAGCTATGGTGTGAAGAGCAGAATTTTTCTAATCCTGAATGTGATATTATTAACTCAATTTCGCTTGAATAAGGGTCTTTAATCTGGTCGTGTTCGATGTTTCCAATAAGTTTCCTCGTAATTTTTGAGTGTACCAGAATACTGCGTCTTTCCTATTTTTAATAGTTTGAGTTTCTTTTGTGTGAATCGTCATCCGTGAAACAAATCTGCAAACGAGTGTCCTGTTCATGTTTATCTAGAGCCATTTCCTGTTATGTCTTTAACACGATTATGAATGAGAAAGCATACTATTTGCTTCAGGTGCGATAACATTGTTACACCATTTTATAAAACATAGCTTATTGTGCCAAAGACGATAAAAGCATTCATTGACTAAGTGCAACCGTTGATGGAAGACATACTAAACATGCTAAATTGCCATAGTGTTTTGAATAAACGAATTATTGGAGGTGTCCATCCTAGAGGTGTCCAATTACAAAACACAGACACAGAATAGCTCAAGTTGCTGTGAGCTACATTGAGATGGCTTAGTCGTATTGCCTTTCCATCGTTTTACAGGCAAATATCAGGCCTTGACACCGGATTTATTAGAAGCTACAGAAAGTTTTTCTAAGTTCTCATAAAAATAGTAGAATCTGGAAGATGCAGTGAAGCCATAAAAGTATATGGAAGGGTAAGGCGTTCGTTTGTGCCTTAGAATGCGTAAAGCATGGGATGCAATTAGTTGGATACATGGATACCTCGTCCTCACCGGTTGTTCGGGACCCAGCATAATCTTCATTTTTCGGCGTTTTGCTGGTTCCCTGGAGTACCAAGATCAGCCAGGCCAAAGTCTACTCCAGCTCGCCACCAGTGCAGGCAGTCGCCGTCCTTGTGAACTGAGGGGGATTTTCCACCATGCGACTAGTTTGGTACGCGGACGTTGGTGGAACCTGGTTTTGTTTTACTCTTAGCTGGGCTTCCTGATGGAAACGCCGGACTCCTTCTCAGCTTGGAAGAGTCTGCCAGCTGGAAGAATCTCATTGCTGTGTGTCGCACCCCGACGCCCCTCTCAGCCACGATGAGGCAGTAAACCGTTGCTAGGTTAGTGATATCAATTAAACATAAACTAAATTTACCTTGCCGAACGCAAACGTGACGAACTGAAATGGACAGAGATAGCGCGGCAGGATACGGGCGAAGATGGCGCAGCGGTTAGTGATGCCGACGATCGGAGAGGAAAGGCGCTAGTTCGATCCCCGACCAACGCTTAGCTTTAATTCACGTGAGAACCTATTTCCAAGATTGCAATGGCAATTGACTCTGCCAGCATTCTACGATGATCATAAAGAAGACGAAATCCTTAAAAAGCAGCTGAAAGAACAGGCGAAATGGTCAAAGATCACCGTGGACGATGAGTGTGTGGAAAACGAATCAAGTACAAGAAGTGTTGGTATCCGCACACTAGATGTGATGACGTGATGTAAATTAAAAAGAAAACTGAATATAAATCCTTTGAGAATTCTATTCAAAGTGTATTAATACTCCGAAACCGACTTTACTTGAACCTCGGTGTGCTTAATCAATATGCATTCTTTCTTTGATGAGCTTACACGAGGTTGATAATAATATTTATTATCGGCTAACGTTTCGACGTCTTCGTCTTCATCAGAGCCAATGACCCGAGTCGATGGTCCACGCTTGTTATTCGGTATATTATTCGCTTGTTATTCGTTATTCGGATCATCAGCTGTGATGAAGACGAAGGCGTCGAAACGTTAGCCGATAATAAATATTATTATCAACCTTGTGTAAGCTCATCAGAGAAAGAATACATATCTATTCAAAGTTTCAAATATTGTATGTCATCGGGCAGGCCGTTCCTTTCTCCATAAGATCCCATTTCATGTACTTCATGAGCCAGAATTTCCCAGTTCTACTTCTGATCCGTGACAATCACTTCATTTTAATAAGAGTGACAGCAATCCTTTCGTCATTTTACGAAAAAACCACCTATTTTCATGGCGTGTTGTGTCCCTTCTAATGCGCTCTTCAGAAAATACGTTGTTCGATGCAGCGATGAATATGAAGTTTCCCGAGTAAAAATGCTAGTTTTACGATCAGCAGCTTTTATGCTTTGCATCCAAATACGGCTTTGTATCTTTGCATTTACATTATATACAATTTCAGAGCACATATCTAGTTTTGTAAGATTGCATGCAGCTCAAAAAATATCACGACTTGGAAAATTTTGACCAATACAATGACCAAGATAACTACTGACCATAATCCAGGATATTAAACCTCAAATTATGGCAAATGTGGTTTTTCACATTATGTGTTTCACAATTATTCTTCCAATATCGCAAGAAGAAACGAACCGATCGGTCTTTCTAGGATATTCATAAAGAAGATGAAATCCTTAAGTAGCATCATTTAATGTAGTTCGTTAAGTGTCACAAAGAATAAATATTACGTTGTTAAGCTAGTGGTTTTAATATCCTCCTATTCTACATAACACCCACGACTTATTATAGCGATAGAAAATGAGATAATAACGAGTTGCTTCTCAAAAATAATGCTTCACCACTGTGTGGTATGTTAGGTTTACGATAGTTCCCAACTTTTCAATGGTTATTACATTTCAGCACTTAGAACCTTAAAAGATTTGTGGAAGAAACATTGCACTATTGTTCTATGAGGTTACAACATATCCGCTCATTTCGTCCCGTAACCATTCTTTCGTCGTAGTGAAGTGAATATAGTAGACCAGGCGTTGTACTAATCTTTTACTGAAGAGAACCAATAAGCGGTACGTCACTTATTCGTAGTATTAATATATATATATA
>MQTX01000348.1:117345-160215 GCA_009735665.1 Angiostrongylus cantonensis
ATAAAACCTGCTCTCGTTCAATCTCGGCATGAAGAATCGATATTTTATTTCATGCATGTGTTTGCATGAGGTTGGTAGACGTATCGAAAATGTCATGTACTTATATCTATTATGTCATATAAATTATACTGCAGACATTATGTCGCAACTGCTTGGGTTTGTGCTTATATAATGTACTCATTATATAATTTTTCTTTCATAAGTTTACACGAGGCTGATATATTATTATAACATTTCAACCAAGGAGGGGTTAGCACAGTGGTAGTGATGTCCTTCATCACCAGCATGGTGCTACTTCGATTCCGCACCGGGCCAACCAAGCCTCTGCGTCGGCAAATTGGTACCGGAGTTTTATGGAAAAAAAATCATTCTCTGTAATCCAATTGGGAACGCTCTAGCCGGGCTATCTCAGGACTCCAAGGAGGAATGATCGTCCAGCATTCTACGACATTCCAGATGAAATGAAAATTCTCAAGCAGCAACCGAAGCCACACGTAAAAACTTGGAAGGTCTTGGTGAACGATGGATGTGAGGAAATGAATTGTGAGAAGTGCTGGGATCCGCACAGCAGACGTGAGTGCGGATCAAATAAAACAAAAAATATGGCAACCTTGCGTAAGCTTACCATGGAAAGAATAGATATTGACCAATCACACCGAGGTTACCGAGGTTAAACGGAAATTGGTTTTGAAATGTATTCATTTTCTAGAACCGAGCCGAAGTTAAGAATGTTCAATAGATCCACAACTTGAACGTGAAGTAAGCAACAATTTAAGCATGTTATCTTGGAAATAATATACTACGTAAACAAAACCCTCACCTAAACTCTCAGGGAAGCATTTAATTTCTTCTAAATGAAATGTTTTAGATTCTAGTGATTTTCTTTCCATTTGATGTTGATTATATTTTAAAGACTGGATTATTCTGCACTATTATGTACACAGAAATTCTACTTTAGAAGCCGGTGCAAACTTGAACGGTCATATTTCCAACTTCTTCTTGAACTGAACTTCGTGTTTTATTTACTGCCTTTTATCCGCTGGTACTCACAGTGTTTTCATACTTAGGTAGAGATGTGAGATGAATCTTTTTCACTAAAATTTACTTGCCCTACTTCACTCTTCAGTATCTCATTGTACAAGGAAAATAAAAAGGAATCAAAATCGAGGAGCGATTGATTATGCCTCTTTTATGAGAGGCTTATGATGCTCTCGTGAAGGAGACCCATGCATCGCTGTCCAGCAAGACTCACAGTAGTACTGAAATGAAAAAAGGAAATAAGTGAGATGCTCAAGGTGCTTAGTGCTTACAAAAAAAATGGTTGTAAAGAAAACAAGAAGGGTATAAATGTACAAAAAAAGAATTTTCAAAGGAGTGATAAAACGGACGTATTCCACATAATCGAAATCCTAAAATATTCAGCTTCGTACTTACAGCAAAACAAGTGTCTCGAGAGATGGAGGGGCTTTGTAAATTAGACGCGCCCATTCTTGACCCCCTAAGGTTCAATCTATTTTGGGAAATGTATGATCGTTTTGATGAACGGGTGACAGTGACAAATGCCCGCGGTAGGTAATATGAATATTTTAGGATTCTTTGGAAGCGCTTTGTGCATTGGTTAGTGGTGCTCTGCAAATCAGACGTGGTTCCTGGTTTAATCGCGCAATCTGGGCTCACCAAAACTCCTCTCTTTCTTGAGTTGGGAAATTGGTAGCGGACATGTCTGGGAGGACACCAGCACTAATTTGATGAAATACTACAAATGCGCAAGTCTTCATGGGCCAAATATCCATTCACTTACTTTTAACGGTGCTTGGTAAAGTCCAATAAATGGCGGCGCATCTCACAAGGAATGGTCAACGGGAAACGCTCTACCCTATTGTACTCCTTAAGTCCAAGCAGCATGCGACTTCAAGTACTACAGATATAGATATTGTCAGTAAAAACGACCTATTAATCTCGGCATTTATCAATAATGTTTATTTTCTGAGCAGACATTAGGTTGCTACTATGCTACGTGTTCACAAAGCTACTGCTTCGACAAATTTTCCTCTATAAACTGATCTTTTTGAGCTGATGCGAGGTTGGTCTCCACAATTGGTGCATTGGCCGGACTTCGAATCCAGCTCGCCCGCGTGGCAAGCAGCCATCCTATCAATGAACCACGCACTGGAAACATTTTTAACAGCATAGCTCTAAAGAAGGCTAAATCGCCAAAACGTCAGCTATCGACCAACAACAACGACAACGACAACGACAACGAAAAATGCCAACATCGCATCAACGCAACAATATCAGTTTGTAAGACCATATAAATAAATACATCAACGATCTATGCCGAGGTACACAGGTTCTTTAGAACTATTAAGATTTTTGTTTTATTTGGAACCTAGGAAACTCACGCTGATGTGCAATCTAGTCAGATACACAGTCTCTTATCTCCAGGAGAGAAACACAGAACCGAAATTTGACGCATTAAAAATCTATTCCTTAGACACCCATTGTTTTTTAAACGGAAGATCTAGACTTCGGGCTTTTTCTTTGAGATTGTAGAAGTATTTGGCTGACTATATTGCACATCAATTGACCTTTCGAGGCTCTAAACGGTTAACTAACGAGGATATTGTTTGATTTTTATTTAGTGTCTATTATTTTTTTGCTTGGTAGGGTATTATGTGAAATACAACCACAACGATTCCGAAATCTTGGAAAAACTCGAAACCTTAGGTGAGCTTCGAACCCGCAATTCCCCTTTAGATACGGTTATTCAAAATTATTCATGCCATTTCAATAGGCTGAATGGCTTATCTATGAAGGCACATTCTGTTAACGTCCTTACCTTAAGAGGTATTCCATTACTACCTGCACAGTTTGTGTTGCTGTTATTTTTACGATTAATTCAGGCGATTACAAAGAGCTAGTGTTTCTCATATCAGGTTGACACGGATGCTAGGTAGTGTTTAATAGTTCAAGGGACATAGAAGAGATGCATTTTTCGTAGTATCGTGCTATTAGCGAGTAACTTGTTGCGCTATGTCACCGAAGTAATTTAGTCTTAAATGGGTTTCTTCGCCTAAAAAGAAATTTCAAACTTTTGGACACGCTAGGTGAACCTGACAGTGATGAACAGCCGCCTATTATCGCAGTTGGACATTCTGGAACACCCTTTGCCACGACAAGGTCGCGGACTATTGCAAGAAAAAACGAAGTAGCATTCTAACAAACGTAAAACGTTACTGATCAATTCTCACAGCGAGTTAGTGAGCTCTGTCGAATTTATGCCTGAGCAAACAACGTCTTACTACCTACTACGCTGCTAAACATCAACACTACCTTATTCATTAGATAACGGAATGATCACTTCATATGTTGAAAAGAATGGGCTATTCTGAAAACATCCAGAAAACAGCAATATTGTACAACCCCTCAGCCATCTCAGTTTCATCTTTCGACAACCGTTGAATATTGCCACCTATTTGGTATTGCATGAGATGGACAAAAAAAGATTTTGAGATCTAAATAGAAATCATGTTTCAAACGGTACTGTAATAATGGTTAACAAACCTGCAGACACTCGAGATGAGGACAGAAGAATGGTGCGTGCTTCCCACCATTTTTTTCATCAATGCATTCGTCACATAACTGATCATCCAACACGTACGGTTTTATCTCCACCTACAAGAAAAAAAAGTCCATAAAAAGCAATAGAATTCTCTCAGCACAATCTGATAGAAATTCTAACAACGATGAAACCACTTAATGATTAATTTTATACCTTTTTATCGATTTCACCATGAGTCAGCTGAACGTATCGATCTTTAACCGCTTTAATATAGGAGTTATAGTTGGTGAACGCCACTCTTCCGGCACCTGAATATTCTAACATTCGAGTCTTTAACTATAAGATGTTGAATCTAATACTCTGTAACAATAAAAGGATTCCAACTGCATTATCTAAAATGCTGAGCTCATACAAACGACATGCAATTTGAAGGAATGTTCAAAGAACAAACGGTCAAAGTTAGTGCGATATATGAAGATTGATGGAAATGAATCATACGAAGAAGCATCATTACAGAAAAAATCGATTACTATGTCTGACAAGCTGAAGTAAATAAAAAAGAATAAAGCTCTTAGCGTTGATCAATCACTAAAGGATGCCCTTGTCCATCGGTTATCATTCATACGCATTACGTGTCCGGCCCACCTTATCTTCGACTGTTTGGCGTATAGAACGGCATCTTTGATTTTCGAACGTTGACGTAGGTCGGAGCTTCGGATCCCATCCCTTACTTATGTGAAACGGGATACTCCTAGCATCGTCCTTTCGACTGCGCGTTCGATAATGCTGAGTGATCTTTCATCCTGCTTACGTAGCGTCCAGGTTTTTGACGCATACGTTAAGGCAGGAAGAACCGTTGAGTTAAAAAGGTGGGCACGGAGTCGGGTGTTCTTTGTTGTTTTCACTACATCCTCGATGCTCTTGAAAGCTCTCCAAGCCGCTCGCTTCCTTCTGCTCATCTCTGGAGCTAAGTCGTTCATCATATTGATTTCACGACCTAGACAGATGGATATGGACTCCCAGTTTCTGCTGCTCCGATTTGGCACATACTTTCTGTATTTGCTAGGCGTATTCATGCATGCATGTGTGGGTGCGTTCTCGCTTTATGCGGATTGTATTCTACGATTCAATTCGTAGAAAAGCCTGCAATCAAGTGACAGAGAAGTATATGAGAGGCGGTTAGGAGGCGCCTTCAACAAATAAGCTCCATGTCCACTTTCGGAGAGCCTGGCAAGCTACCCGTAAGTATAACCAACCCCACGTTCAGAGCCCAACAAGCTATACGCGGGTATCAAAATGCTAAATACAGTAAAAAAAAAGGGCCTCATTCCCCTGACCCCAAAAGAGCTCCCAATTTCGCAGCGTTGGGAAGGACGAGTACGGAGAGGCTGCTAAAATCTCAGGGCCAATGGAAGCAGACTCACAGTAGTACTGAAATGAAAAAAGGAAATAAGTGAGATGCTCAAGGTGCTTAGTGCTTACAAAAAAAATGGTTGTAAAGAAAACAAGAAGGGTATAAATGTACAAAAAAAGAATTTTCAAAGGAGTGATAAAACGGACGTATTCCACATAATCGAAATCCTAAAATATTCAGCTTCGTACTTACAGCAAAACAAGTGTCTCGAGAGATGGAGGGGCTTTGTAAATTAGACGCGCCCATTCTTGACCCCCTAAGGTTCAATCTATTTTGGGAAATGTATGATCGTTTTGATGAACGGGTGACAGTGACAAATGCCCGCGGTAGGTAATATGAATATTTTAGGATTCTTTGGAAGCGCTTTGTGCATTGGTTAGTGGTGCTCTGCAAATCAGACGTGGTTCCTGGTTTAATCGCGCAATCTGGGCTCACCAAAACTCCTCTCTTTCTTGAGTTGGGAAATTGGTAGCGGACATGTCTGGGAGGACACCAGCACTAATTTGATGAAATACTACAAATGCGCAAGTCTTCATGGGCCAAATATCCATTCACTTACTTTTAACGGTGCTTGGTAAAGTCCAATAAATGGCGGCGCATCTCACAAGGAATGGTCAACGGGAAACGCTCTACCCTATTGTACTCCTTAAGTCCAAGCAGCATGCGACTTCAAGTACTACAGATATAGATATTGTCAGTAAAAACGACCTATTAATCTCGGCATTTATCAATAATGTTTATTTTCTGAGCAGACATTAGGTTGCTACTATGCTACGTGTTCACAAAGCTACTGCTTCGACAAATTTTCCTCTATAAACTGATCTTTTTGAGCTGATGCGAGGTTGGTCTCCACAATTGGTGCATTGGCCGGACTTCGAATCCAGCTCGCCCGCGTGGCAAGCAGCCATCCTATCAATGAACCACGCACTGGAAACATTTTTAACAGCATAGCTCTAAAGAAGGCTAAATCGCCAAAACGTCAGCTATCGACCAACAACAACGACAACGACAACGACAACGAAAAATGCCAACATCGCATCAACGCAACAATATCAGTTTGTAAGACCATATAAATAAATACATCAACGATCTATGCCGAGGTACACAGGTTCTTTAGAACTATTAAGATTTTTGTTTTATTTGGAACCTAGGAAACTCACGCTGATGTGCAATCTAGTCAGATACACAGTCTCTTATCTCCAGGAGAGAAACACAGAACCGAAATTTGACGCATTAAAAATCTATTCCTTAGACACCCATTGTTTTTTAAACGGAAGATCTAGACTTCGGGCTTTTTCTTTGAGATTGTAGAAGTATTTGGCTGACTATATTGCACATCAATTGACCTTTCGAGGCTCTAAACGGTTAACTAACGAGGATATTGTTTGATTTTTATTTAGTGTCTATTATTTTTTTGCTTGGTAGGGTATTATGTGAAATACAACCACAACGATTCCGAAATCTTGGAAAAACTCGAAACCTTAGGTGAGCTTCGAACCCGCAATTCCCCTTTAGATACGGTTATTCAAAATTATTCATGCCATTTCAATAGGCTGAATGGCTTATCTATGAAGGCACATTCTGTTAACGTCCTTACCTTAAGAGGTATTCCATTACTACCTGCACAGTTTGTGTTGCTGTTATTTTTACGATTAATTCAGGCGATTACAAAGAGCTAGTGTTTCTCATATCAGGTTGACACGGATGCTAGGTAGTGTTTAATAGTTCAAGGGACATAGAAGAGATGCATTTTTCGTAGTATCGTGCTATTAGCGAGTAACTTGTTGCGCTATGTCACCGAAGTAATTTAGTCTTAAATGGGTTTCTTCGCCTAAAAAGAAATTTCAAACTTTTGGACACGCTAGGTGAACCTGACAGTGATGAACAGCCGCCTATTATCGCAGTTGGACATTCTGGAACACCCTTTGCCACGACAAGGTCGCGGACTATTGCAAGAAAAAACGAAGTAGCATTCTAACAAACGTAAAACGTTACTGATCAATTCTCACAGCGAGTTAGTGAGCTCTGTCGAATTTATGCCTGAGCAAACAACGTCTTACTACCTACTACGCTGCTAAACATCAACACTACCTTATTCATTAGATAACGGAATGATCACTTCATATGTTGAAAAGAATGGGCTATTCTGAAAACATCCAGAAAACAGCAATATTGTACAACCCCTCAGCCATCTCAGTTTCATCTTTCGACAACCGTTGAATATTGCCACCTATTTGGTATTGCATGAGATGGACAAAAAAAGATTTTGAGATCTAAATAGAAATCATGTTTCAAACGGTACTGTAATAATGGTTAACAAACCTGCAGACACTCGAGATGAGGACAGAAGAATGGTGCGTGCTTCCCACCATTTTTTTCATCAATGCATTCGTCACATAACTGATCATCCAACACGTACGGTTTTATCTCCACCTACAAGAAAAAAAAGTCCATAAAAAGCAATAGAATTCTCTCAGCACAATCTGATAGAAATTCTAACAACGATGAAACCACTTAATGATTAATTTTATACCTTTTTATCGATTTCACCATGAGTCAGCTGAACGTATCGATCTTTAACCGCTTTAATATAGGAGTTATAGTTGGTGAACGCCACTCTTCCGGCACCTGAATATTCTAACATTCGAGTCTTTAACTATAAGATGTTGAATCTAATACTCTGTAACAATAAAAGGATTCCAACTGCATTATCTAAAATGCTGAGCTCATACAAACGACATGCAATTTGAAGGAATGTTCAAAGAACAAACGGTCAAAGTTAGTGCGATATATGAAGATTGATGGAAATGAATCATACGAAGAAGCATCATTACAGAAAAAATCGATTACTATGTCTGACAAGCTGAAGTAAATAAAAAAGAATAAAGCTCTTAGCGTTGATCAATCACTAAAGGATGCCCTTGTCCATCGGTTATCATTCATACGCATTACGTGTCCGGCCCACCTTATCTTCGACTGTTTGGCGTATAGAACGGCATCTTTGATTTTCGAACGTTGACGTAGGTCGGAGCTTCGGATCCCATCCCTTACTTATGTGAAACGGGATACTCCTAGCATCGTCCTTTCGACTGCGCGTTCGATAATGCTGAGTGATCTTTCATCCTGCTTACGTAGCGTCCAGGTTTTTGACGCATACGTTAAGGCAGGAAGAACCGTTGAGTTAAAAAGGTGGGCACGGAGTCGGGTGTTCTTTGTTGTTTTCACTACATCCTCGATGCTCTTGAAAGCTCTCCAAGCCGCTCGCTTCCTTCTGCTCATCTCTGGAGCTAAGTCGTTCATCATATTGATTTCACGACCTAGACAGATGGATATGGACTCCCAGTTTCTGCTGCTCCGATTTGGCACATACTTTCTGTATTTGCTAGGCGTATTCATGCATGCATGTGTGGGTGCGTTCTCGCTTTATGCGGATTGTATTCTACGATTCAATTCGTAGAAAAGCCTGCAATCAAGTGACAGAGAAGTATATGAGAGGCGGTTAGGAGGCGCCTTCAACAAATAAGCTCCATGTCCACTTTCGGAGAGCCTGGCAAGCTACCCGTAAGTATAACCAACCCCACGTTCAGAGCCCAACAAGCTATACGCGGGTATCAAAATGCTAAATACAGTAAAAAAAAAGGGCCTCATTCCCCTGACCCCAAAAGAGCTCCCAATTTCGCAGCGTTGGGAAGGACGAGTACGGAGAGGCTGCTAAAATCTCAGGGCCAATGGAAGCGGCCTGGATCAAGAACTATGGTGACGATCTGTACCTACAATGCACGTACACTTGCATCTGAGTCCTCGATAGAAGACTTGCTCATGCAAGCAAGAAGCATAAATTACGACGTAATTAGCCTGACGGGACTAAACGACGCCACCCATTCAACGCTGTCTATGACACATGAGAAGAACTATTTCTCGGAACATGCGACAGTAGAGGAGTAGGCGGTGTCGGCGTTCTCGTCGACACGAGTTCATCCATGCACATCGATTCATTTGAACACCTTAAAACCCGAATCGGACGTTTACGATTGAAAAGATGTGGACCAATACCGGCTTTGACAATCTTCGTCATTCATGCGCCAACATCAAACTATGGCGAAGAAGAAGTCGAAGCGTTCTACATGGACTTGGAGAGGTTCTGCAGAGAAGACCATACATTCTTCAAGGTCATCATTGGAGATTTCAATGCCAAGATCGGACCAAGAAGATCGTCTGAGATACGTGGGTAAAGGATATAATTCTTTAATGTCATTGAAAAATTGAAAATTTTGAAAATTATTCTATTCTATTAGGGATAAAGGACAAAGCTCTCGGCGTTGATCAATCCCTGAGGGATGCGCCATGCATTCAACTCATTAAGTACCATTGGATGTGCTTGAATACATATCTGGCCTTTACAATGACTCGCTGTGGCCAACCGATATATCGAGCCAGTGCTGCTATCCTCCCAGACAATTCTGGTACCAACTTGCCGACCCCAAAGAGATAGAAGGCTTGGTGGGCTATGGGTGCGGGAATCAATTCCACGCGTGCGCCCTTACAAGCTGAAGTAGTTGCCTACTGTCTGTTGCCATCTCTAAAACCTATTCTTGTGTGGTTAATCATTGTCATAGGTTAGTATGACCAAAAAATTCCACTGGAAGAAAAGTCACTGGCACTGAGAAGTGAAAAAATTGACTTGTTCCCTGGATGCCACTGCTATAAACATTTTAATTTCGCGCTTCTCATGAAAACTGGCTTGGGAACGGCATCAGTAAATAGTATAAATCAGGATGTTACTTTTTTAGGAGGACTGTAGTAAAATCCAAACATTAACCTTTAGGATATTTATACTCGACATCGGTATCAATGCCAGCACATGCTACACTCCCATACATACGATCCATGATATGGGCCAGCTCCACTAAACAAAGGATTATAATATGTCCTTTAAAAGCCATGAAAAATTTGTGGCACAGTACCTGCACGGATTGGTCTCGGCACTCCACCAACAAAAACCACTCGACGAAGATTTATCGGTATATTCACATCGACCAAATAATCGGCATCCGCTAAGCGCCAGGGACGAATTTGAACTCTCTGGTTTAAAATCAAAGATCTCTAGTTGAAAATAAGGACATATTACTAATTAAATAGCCCAGGTGTCCAGAAATATATTCCTAACTCCTAAGACGATGATACGCAGACCACTTTTTAGTGCCACATTTCTTCGATTTCACCTTAGATGAATCATTGGCCTCGAAGATCAGAATACCCACAACGTTTAAGTTAAGGAAAGACAACGGTGTTGGAAGATCATTGTTCCAAGAACCTTGGTTAATGCATAAAAACACCGGGGTAACACCAAAGGCACCATTTTTCAGCTATGTTCCTCTCTTACAGTGCTTATTAAACACTCCTATTAGTCACCAATTTTCATGTACTGCCTAATATTTTTTAATGGTAGGGTATTATGTGACATATAACCATTACGTTGCTGAGGTATTTGCAAAACTCCAGACCGCTGGTGTCTATGGTGGGGACCGAACTATTACCCTTTCCAGGGGCTAACGCTTTCGCCACTACACCATGCGAGTCCCCAGATCAATTCCGTTAACGGGTGATTGCTGATAGCACCTATAGGTCAATAACATGGCTGAGAAACAGGCGAAAAAAAGGACTTGTATGGCGTGGTGGAGAACGCGTTAGCCACCGGAAAGGGCAGTAGCGTGTTCGGTCCCCACCGCAAACACCAGTGATCCGGAGTTTTGCAAATACCTCAGCAACATTGTGGTTATATATCACTCCTATTAGTTATCGTAATATACTATTGGTTACCATTTAAGGTACACAAGGTTTGCAACAAACAGTCGGCAACAAATAATGAAATTTCTCCCATATTATTTTCCACATCGGAATTTTTCCCCCGAATATGCAAAGTGGTGGTAACGTGAGATCACATCGAATAAAAAAGCCGACACTAACCAACTTCTCCGTGTCAAATGGCGTATTAATGAAGTAGAACAGCTTCTCATCATCCGTTGTGCAGCTTTCAACTAATTTCCGTACTGAAGCCTCGCGATCAAAAATAAGGAATGCGTAACCTGTAAGGACCCAACGGTAGTACTCACATCGCTTCATGATCCCGAAATTTTTACTCCTAAAAATCGAATTGTGGTGTGCAGTTGTGGACCCATTTCTCTAAGAATCTAACTTGTTTGATGTATATCGATATCTTAACCAGTAAGACCAGCTTAGAGTGAACTAATCAGGAAGTTTATCCGTTTTAGAAGAAGCCTAGAAGAATGTTGAGCAAGGGAGCTTTCCAGACGCGATCTTTTAAACATTGGAAATATAAGAAAACATCTTACAAACCAACTAGCGAAGAATTACTGGAAGCCAGAATTACCAAGAAATTGATTAGTTAGGATAAAAAAGGTTAATAAAATGTTTCGGACGGGCAAATTTAAGGCTTCGCAGTAGTTCATCACTTCACGTTATGTCTCGGCCTTAATCGAAATCGGGAATACATGGATACATGGATATTTCTAGGAATCATTTTCCTTTGATTAAGAAGTCATAACTGTTTCATAAATCTGAATTTATTATTAATTGCTGGCAGTGTTCCAATACGAGTGACATGGGAACGATTAACATAGAAGTGGTGAGAAAGTTTACGATCAGATACAGTAATTATAGTAATTTCTTTGGAGCAGTTATTGAAAAACGATACAATCCGTTTATATGAACACCATCATCTGTATTGGCTTGGCCTTCTCCAGAAACAAAGCACTCCTTGATATAAGATATTATCGAGCATCTTCGATAAACTTTGGAGTGCTTATGCTCAAGACATGAGCCCAACAGATCTCACCTTTAGGCTTGTAGTTGCATTTCGACTCGTTTTTATTTGGCCAGTCCACACCTAACGGACCGAAGCGATTGAATATTTCAATAAGTTCATCTGAATGGAGATCGGTGAAACAGCGTTTGATGAATGCCTGTTCAGAAATGAAATGGTACCTTCTTCAATATCAATCGGCAAGCCACCAACAAATACCTTCCGGCTGTAAATTTCTGGTCCGGAGTTATATTGCTGGTAATATTTCGGGTCTAGTGCAGAGCTTAACAAAGTTTTCAGTTCCAATCCTTACAAAGTTAAATCATAAATTGTAATACCACGTCGATGACGGCGAATTGTCACGCAAATCACAATCGGTGGTGAGTGTAGCTCCGCTTTCGAGAAGTTTGCGAATACCATGACAAAAATATTCGTAATACGCGGCATACTCCTCTTCGGTCATATTCACGCAAGGTAGCTGAAATCAATAGATAACTCCAGAGTTTGTAATATTTATTATTATGTAGAACACGCTTAAGTTATTAGACCGCTTTAGATCTTTCGTTAACCTAAGCGTTTAGCGGAATCCTCTATACACAATCCTGCTTAGCAATTTAAAGAAATCTTTAAAAAAGAAATCTACCCTTAGCGCGTTACCTCATTAGGATTCTGTACGCCTCCAGGGCGATCTCCTGGTTGTTCCGCATCAGTAGTCCCACTATTAAGCAACGAAATCGCTAAATAAACTATGCTCAAGTATTTGTTTGTAAGTATTCACTCATCTCTTTCTCTCTTTCTGGGTGGTTCAATGCCCACTATTTCACTTGACGGTCACGGATTATAATAAGACACATACTGCCGCTTAGTTTTTTAGGATGAGACCTTATGTTTCGACACAGTATGATGCCTTGGCGTCCCAAATGCCAAATTTCTATATCCAGCCGTTATTTTCATAAGAGCTCTTTTTTTTATCCACATGAAACAAAAATCAATCAGCTCACGTAAACAGCGTAACAGTTTTTACTGTATGAATAGAAATAGAGAACTCATAGACTGCGTATTATGATATTCTGTATCAGCTACGATCTCGAATGTGGAAACTAAAGATGTGTATTACCGATCAGTATTTAATTCTTAACTATACAAAACCTTTTATTGTGAGATTTTCTGATCAGGTTATTGGTGAACCCATGTGTCTCTTCTCAATGGTTGTTCTTAACGCAGAACAAAGGAGACGATTTACTGGCACGAAATGGATTCAGAAGACAGGCTTCCTCTCTGTTTTGCGACGGACTGACTTATTGTACCCATATGCACAGTCATTTTCATCCACACTTGTGGCCTGATGGAGTGGATTGTATGTGAACTGAATCCGTATTGTATACATCATTTATGACTAGATCTGCAAATCATGCAGCTGATAAAGAAAAGTTCGAGGTTAAACAAATAGTCTCAACGTCTACTCCATGAGACTCAAGAGAAAATGAGAAAGAGGGAGATAGAGGAAGGAAGAAGGTGTGAGGAGGAAGAGAGACACTAGTACATCCAGCCAATGTGACAAGGCACATCCAGCGCTACTTGTTGATATACTCCATAGTGTTCGTCCAACAAGCGAACTCATGAAGGCAATTGTACCGTGCAACAAAAAATGAACGGAGAGTGGATTATAGATCATACAAATGAATTTTCAATCAAACGCACCAACAAACTTTTTAGAAACCGTTTGACCTCAACTGCAGCTTCAAAGAAATCGTGAAAAAAGAGAAATCGTTGATTACCGTAGTGAAACTAATAATTACTCACAATCTCTTTCAAATTTCTCCAATTTCTCCTTTTCTTCTCCACCATTGTTATCTCCTGGTGTGGACTGTTCATTTTGCGCACGCGCTCGATGAATGCATTTATCGCGCCAGTTAACATTTAAGTCCTAAATAACAAAGCAGGAGTAACAAACGACAAAACTGCTGGGTAAAATCATGAAATTAGCAATTAGATATTTTATAGGTCATAGTATGGAAACCTAAGTATGTTTTATTACTCGACATCGCACATCATATATTGCGGACCCCAGCGCCTCTTGCATTCGATTCGTCTCCTCCTAACCATCATCGACGAAGGCCTTCGAACTCTCCTGCATACGGGCTCCACTGGTATATGAGGATTTTGCTCGTCATCAACACTAGTGAACGCTGGTTGAGCCGACTTTCTCTGAATTCCCATGATAACCTATGTCAGGTCGTTCCCCATCTGGAATGTGGATCGACGAGTTGCTTCTAGAAAAATTTGGCAGCTATTTCCTGACTCTGAAGGAATGAGAGGCTTGGCGGACCCTGGGAGAAGTTAAAAAGAATGTTTGAATAAACTGTTGTGTGATCAAGCGAAATAAAATAAAACCCATTAAGCACTCAAAACCAAAGTACCGTAGTCCTGCTAGAGAACAGTTCTACGGATGTTTACATTTGTGCAGCTTTCATTACGGCATCAGTATTATCGTGCAACAACAGAAGCTTATTCAGAATCCTATGTAATCTTACTTCCTACTTTTCCAGATGTTTCAATTAGAGAAAATAAATCGTTGAAAACACATCACCCTTAAAGAGATCTAATCCTAGTTTAAGGAAGCCACTACGATTAACAAAAGCTGTCCGGTTCTTATAGTGACATCCTAGGAGCGATCAGGCATTCTCAGGACTCCACAGAAAAGCTTTATCTAGTTGGTTACACAGCAATTAAAGAAAGATTGTGGTGGTACTCAAGTGAGTCTTGCTGAAGACTGGCCGTAAGAATAACACGAAGGAAATGAATCCTCCATGGAAATTACGATGACTTCTAGATGTTAATTTCTTCAAATGTCCTAAAGCGCCACAACGTCTTTCACGGGATGGTGGAAAGTAGAAACGCTATGAAAGCGCTCCTTCGAAAACGCTTCGCTGGTAGCTAAATCCGGTAAAGCACTTTTCCATCCAGTTTAGTAGAGGCGCCTCCCAACGGTTTACAGTCTCATCTTGGCCGGGAGGTGTTCCTGGGTGTCAGACTGCGATGTACAACGGGGAGATTCATGCCCCAACAGGGTCTTCAAGCTGAGAACGATTCAGGCGTTTCCATTAGGAAGCTCAGCTAAGAGTAAACCAATATCAGGATCCACCACCGTTCTGGTATCAAACTAGTCATAAAGTGGAAAACCTCTCTCGATCCACAAAGGCGGCGACTACCTGTGGTAGTGACGAGCTAGAGCAGACTTTGGCGTGGCCGACCACGGGACTCCAGGGAAACATAATGGCTAGACAAGCAAATCTCTGAAGAAATGGAGATAATGTTGGGACCCGCACAGTCAATGAGGACGGGCCATCCAAGTAAGTTATTAGAGGCGACGAAACAAAAATTTTTAGGGTATTTGTAGCTTACAAGCGACAGAGCTATTAAGAAAGATCACTAGATATGTGAAATCTCTTAAACATGAACTCCAATCTAAAACGTTTCTCACGACTATGCAATTGTAAAGTAATGATGGGAGTTTCCCATGCTGTAATCACAGGTGGTTGGCATCGCTGTACTGAAATCTGTCATATTGCATCTATGCATGTATGAAGTGCGCAGCGACTCATAATATCGAAATTCATCTCGGCCTGAAAGCTTTGCTGTTGACGAATCTTCATCACAATGCGACCTTGCCAGAAACACGCTCACTCACGACGAGCTGGTATCTCCTATCTTTCAATGATTTTGAGACACACGACTTAAATTGTTTATGAAATTAGACTTCAGCAGATTATTACACCAAATGGTAATGCAACTACGTTATAATTTATCTTCGCGATATCTGATACATGATATTGTGAACAGTATATTCGCACCTCGCATGAACTATTCAGTCGTCTCGGTGGGAATCTTCCATATCTTTTGGCCTTTTGTGGCTGATAATATGGGAGCGCGTTGGTCCCAGAGAATCCTCCGAACAGACAGTTGTGGTGGAATAAATTCCCTTAAGCATTAAACTGATACGCTCTCATTAATATTCAAATTTCGCTTAGATCATCGCTGTTACTCTCAGTGCAACAGCATCTACTTGAAGGTCCATGCATATATCCTTAAATGAATACGATCGTCAGCGTAGAAGAGATGTAGGCAGTGGTGGAGAATAGCATTACATAAGCCAACATTACTCGATGATGATTTCTCACTATAGTGTTGTGATCGGCCCTTTAGAAGTAAGCGTTGAAGTAATAGCTTACAAATTACTTGCAATATAGGAAAGTGTGTCGACTAAGAAAGCGGAGGCTTCTAAAGTTCCATGCTGCTATCCGTCTCATTAACTCCATATCAATCATAGTTATACTAATCATACATCGCTTGGAAATCTTACCTGATTCGAATTTTTCATCGTTTTTCTTCACTAATTTGCGTCCTACAGCCTCCCACTCATCAATTTCAACCTTTTCTACGCATTTGCGTAATTCCTCCTGTACACCCTCCACCGGAGCTTCAACCTTCTCAACAATTGTGGAGCAATTTCCTTTCTTCCTCTCAGTGCGTTCCTCATCTTCGTCGTTAGGTTCAGTCTGAAGTTGCGGATAGAAACCATTTAATATTCACAGTATTAGAAAAGAGGATTCATCTGCATTATTATAATACCAGCCGTGCAAATACCGGTGCTCAAGAGTAGATATCCCATATGTAATATGAAGAAAAAAGAGTTCTAGAAAAGAATGTCGTTTATTAGATGTTAATCTTTATTTTATTACTCACATTGGATTCATCGTGCCCCCAGAAGTCGTCGTCTTTTAAACTCAAAAAACCTCGTCTGCTCATCTGTAATATTACATAATTCTTCTTTTTACAGCAAAGTATTCGAGTTAATAGGAAGTTCTCTTACCTCTTGGAAAACCTACAACAGGCGAAGTAGCCAGGAATGAAAATGAATCTTACCATACGCGTCCTATGGCAGCAGCGAATGAAGCCAAGAATGAAATGAACCATACTAAACCCGTTCTATGGCGGTGACGATGATAAAGCCAATAATAAAATGAGCCTTACTATAGGCGTCTTATGGTGGTAGATATGAAGAAGCCAAAAATGAAATGAACCTTACTAAACGCGTCCTATGGCGGTAGCGATGAAGAAGCCAAGAATGGAAATGAATCTCACCATACGCGTCCTATGGCGGTAGAGATGGTGAAGCCAAGAATGAAAATGAACCTTACTAAACGCGTCCTATGGCGGTAGCGATGAAGAAGCCAAGAATGGAAATGAATCTCACCATACGCGTCCTATGGCGGTAGAGATGGTGAAGCCAAGAATGAAAATGAACCTTACTAAACGCGTCCTATGGCGGTAGTGATGAAGAAGCCAATAATAAAAATGAGCCTCACTATACGCGTCCTATGGCGGTAGCTCACGTTGATTCATGTTCAAACGTGCATTCTTTCCGATTTCTTCATCATCACGTTGAGGCAAATTGTAAAACAATTGCATACTTGGTGGCTAGAATACTTATGAAAACACCGGCCAGAGGTACCCAGAGCAAATTTTGAACGAGTTACTGATTTGCTATCCCGACTCACGAAGTGTCGCAATGCACTCGAGGGTTTGTGACACAGTGGCTACAGCTACTCTTTTATACACATATAGTCTTCTTCTCGATCACGTATCCAGGTATAAACAAGCGCGGGTGTGTACAACTCAAGGACGGGTCTTCCGCCCAAGTGTAGTCCCTTGCAGAACTTGTATAGTCCAAATATGAATTTAATCACGTCCATGATGCTAGGAATGGGCTTTATTGTATGGCTCATAGCTAACGGAATGATCAGCGTCAGAAGCCTCATAATTTATTATTCGTGACTGCATCTAGTTGTATCAAATCTAACCCATTCCTCCAACCAGTAACACAAGCCCCCTTCACCAATTGCTTATAGTGGTCCCGGTCGAACGCCGCTGCTGTCTGTTAGTCCTAATTTGCCCGAGGAATACAGGACATCCTTTTTCTTGTACGTCTTTATTTTTATTGCTTTTGGTGAAACCATCTCATTTGGGGATCGTTAAGTCTGCTGTCGAGACTAGGTATGCCCAAGGATAAATGCTCAGAATCCTATGTAATCTTACTTCCTACTTTTCCAGATGTTTCAATTAGAGAAAATCAATCGTTGAAAACACATCACCCTTAAAGAGATCTAATCCTAGTTTAAGGAAGCCACTACGATTAACAAAAGCTGTCCGGTTCTTATAGTGACATCCTAGGAGCGATCAGGCATTCTCAGGACTCCACAGAAAAGCTTTATCTAGTTGGTTACACAGCAATTAAAGAAAGATTGTGGTGGTACTCAAGTGAGTCTTGCTGAAGACTGGCCGTAAGAATAACACGAAGGAAATGAATCCTCCATGGAAATTACGATGACTTCTAGATGTTAATTTCTTCAAATGTCCTAAAGCGCCACAACGTCTTTCACGGGATGGTGGAAAGTAGAAACGCTATGAAAGCGCTCCTTCGAAAACGCTTCGCTGGTAGCTAAATCCGGTAAAGCACTTTTCCATCCAGTTTAGTAGAGGCGCCTCCCAACGGTTTACAGTCTCATCTTGGCCGGGAGGTGTTCCTGGGTGTCAGACTGCGATGTACAACGGGGAGATTCATGCCCCAACAGGGTCTTCAAGCTGAGAACGATTCAGGCGTTTCCATTAGGAAGCTCAGCTAAGAGTAAACCAATATCAGGATCCACCACCGTTCTGGTATCAAACTAGTCATAAAGTGGAAAACCTCTCTCGATCCACAAAGGCGGCGACTACCTGTGGTAGTGACGAGCTAGAGCAGACTTTGGCGTGGCCGACCACGGGACTCCAGGGAAACATAATGGCTAGACAAGCAAATCTCTGAAGAAATGGAGATAATGTTGGGACCCGCACAGTCAATGAGGACGGGCCATCCAAGTAAGTTATTAGAGGCGACGAAACAAAAATTTTTAGGGTATTTGTAGCTTACAAGCGACAGAGCTATTAAGAAAGATCACTAGATATGTGAAATCTCTTAAACATGAACTCCAATCTAAAACGTTTCTCACGACTATGCAATTGTAAAGTAATGATGGGAGTTTCCCATGCTGTAATCACAGGTGGTTGGCATCGCTGTACTGAAATCTGTCATATTGCATCTATGCATGTATGAAGTGCGCAGCGACTCATAATATCGAAATTCATCTCGGCCTGAAAGCTTTGCTGTTGACGAATCTTCATCACAATGCGACCTTGCCAGAAACACGCTCACTCACGACGAGCTGGTATCTCCTATCTTTCAATGATTTTGAGACACACGACTTAAATTGTTTATGAAATTAGACTTCAGCAGATTATTACACCAAATGGTAATGCAACTACGTTATAATTTATCTTCGCGATATCTGATACATGATATTGTGAACAGTATATTCGCACCTCGCATGAACTATTCAGTCGTCTCGGTGGGAATCTTCCATATCTTTTGGCCTTTTGTGGCTGATAATATGGGAGCGCGTTGGTCCCAGAGAATCCTCCGAACAGACAGTTGTGGTGGAATAAATTCCCTTAAGCATTAAACTGATACGCTCTCATTAATATTCAAATTTCGCTTAGATCATCGCTGTTACTCTCAGTGCAACAGCATCTACTTGAAGGTCCATGCATATATCCTTAAATGAATACGATCGTCAGCGTAGAAGAGATGTAGGCAGTGGTGGAGAATAGCATTACATAAGCCAACATTACTCGATGATGATTTCTCACTATAGTGTTGTGATCGGCCCTTTAGAAGTAAGCGTTGAAGTAATAGCTTACAAATTACTTGCAATATAGGAAAGTGTGTCGACTAAGAAAGCGGAGGCTTCTAAAGTTCCATGCTGCTATCCGTCTCATTAACTCCATATCAATCATAGTTATACTAATCATACATCGCTTGGAAATCTTACCTGATTCGAATTTTTCATCGTTTTTCTTCACTAATTTGCGTCCTACAGCCTCCCACTCATCAATTTCAACCTTTTCTACGCATTTGCGTAATTCCTCCTGTACACCCTCCACCGGAGCTTCAACCTTCTCAACAATTGTGGAGCAATTTCCTTTCTTCCTCTCAGTGCGTTCCTCATCTTCGTCGTTAGGTTCAGTCTGAAGTTGCGGATAGAAACCATTTAATATTCACAGTATTAGAAAAGAGGATTCATCTGCATTATTATAATACCAGCCGTGCAAATACCGGTGCTCAAGAGTAGATATCCCATATGTAATATGAAGAAAAAAGAGTTCTAGAAAAGAATGTCGTTTATTAGATGTTAATCTTTATTTTATTACTCACATTGGATTCATCGTGCCCCCAGAAGTCGTCGTCTTTTAAACTCAAAAAACCTCGTCTGCTCATCTGTAATATTACATAATTCTTCTTTTTACAGCAAAGTATTCGAGTTAATAGGAAGTTCTCTTACCTCTTGGAAAACCTACAACAGGCGAAGTAGCCAGGAATGAAAATGAATCTTACCATACGCGTCCTATGGCAGCAGCGAATGAAGCCAAGAATGAAATGAACCATACTAAACCCGTTCTATGGCGGTGACGATGATAAAGCCAATAATAAAATGAGCCTTACTATAGGCGTCTTATGGTGGTAGATATGAAGAAGCCAAAAATGAAATGAACCTTACTAAACGCGTCCTATGGCGGTAGCGATGAAGAAGCCAAGAATGGAAATGAATCTCACCATACGCGTCCTATGGCGGTAGCGATAAAGAAGCCAAGAATGGAAATGAATCTCACCATACGCGTCCTATGGCGGTAGCGATAAAGAAGCCAAGAATGGAAATGAATCTCACCATACGCGTCCTATGGCGGTAGCGATAAAGAAGCCAAGAATGGAAATGAATCTCACCATACGCGTCCTATGGCGGTAGAGATGGTGAAGCCAAGAATGAAAATGAACCTTACTAAACGCGTCCTATGGCGGTAGTGATGAAGAAGCCAATAATAAAAATGAGCCTCACTATACGCGTCCTATGGCGGTAGCTCACGTTGATTCATGTTCAAACGTGCATTCTTTCCGATTTCTTCATCATCACGTTGAGGCAAATTGTAAAACAATTGCATACTTGGTGGCTAGAATACTTATGAAAACACCGGCCAGAGGTACCCAGAGCAAATTTTGAACGAGTTACTGATTTGCTATCCCGACTCACGAAGTGTCGCAATGCACTCGAGGGTTTGTGACACAGTGGCTACAGCTACTCTTTTATACACATATAGTCTTCTTCTCGATCACGTATCCAGGTATAAACAAGCGCGGGTGTGTACAACTCAAGGACGGGTCTTCCGCCCAAGTGTAGTCCCTTGCAGAACTTGTATAGTCCAAATATGAATTTAATCACGTCCATGATGCTAGGAATGGGCTTTATTGTATGGCTCATAGCTAACGGAATGATCAGCGTCAGAAGCCTCATAATTTATTATTCGTGACTGCATCTAGTTGTATCAAATCTAACCCATTCCTCCAACCAGTAACACAAGCCCCCTTCACCAATTGCTTATAGTGGTCCCGGTCGAACGCCGCTGCTGTCTGTTAGTCCTAATTTGCCCGAGGAATACAGGACATCCTTTTTCTTGTACGTCTTTATTTTTATTGCTTTTGGTGAAACCATCTCATTTGGGGATCGTTAAGTCTGCTGTCGAGACTAGGTATGCCCAAGGATAAATGCATTTGCAATAGCGAATACTAGAACGAAAACAGATTCCCAGTAAAATAGCTTCTTTTGCTCTTTGTTTAACATTCTGTGGCCATCTCTATGTTACCTGGACTTCTCACCACCCATGCATTTTCTTCTTTTTCCCCTAATTATTCCGTTTTTATGGTTCGGAAACGCTACATGGTTGGCCGTGAAGTGGTCTACGATAAACAGTACAAGTCGCTGTATCTCATGTTAAACTTCATCTATATTCTTGCCTTGTTTCTTGTCATTTATTCTTCATTGTTTCTATTTCTTACCAAGACTCTTGCAGTTCTAATCAGAGTAACGATAACACTCACCAGGTGATATTTTTTTTTATTTTCCGTCGTAACAGTTATAGTTGCATTCTCCGGTGTTGAGAATCGATCCAAATCATTGTGGCATTGAAAAAAGTGATGGCGCCGGAGCGCTAGCGAAATCTCTTTTAGTCCGTGTTTAATCCCTCTCTTCCACCTGTGGACATGCCATTTCCGATCGCGACTAAACGGCAGAAGAACGCTGTGTGAGTGAAATCCGTGGTGGTCAAATACTGTGGGAAAACTAAGTGTCTAGTTTTTCGTGAATCCCTAGCAGGACTGACCGGTTCCACGCTCAGTTTCGTTTTTTGTATGATTCTCTAAGTCGTTCGCAATGTTTTCTGAACGTCGTATCTACTTAAAAGTTGTGGCTTCTGTAGTAAGAAACAATCGATGCCCACTAGTTGTACATCATACCATAGTCGGTTAATGAACTAGGTTTCTTTTAGATCGTTCTATAACCATTTTGCCGCTTGATTTATTGCCTCACTTAAATCCTCAAGTGATCGCCCCTTATTCACGCTTTTGGAGCAAACCAGCACTCTTGCAGAAGAAGGTTTGACAATGAAATCTCCCTATGGCTATAGTAAAGGCAACAGAAGAACTTTACCTGCTATTGTAAATTTGTGTTTTCTTTGAATCTTTATGGAAAACAAATCAATTCTTACCTTGAAGAGTGTTAGTAACTTCCTGTAATCGGTAAAAACTAGAGCTAGAAGCAAATTCTACTCTAGGTAGACTCTTGAAAGCAGACGGAAGGTTGCTAAAAAATATTTATTTCGCACTAGCTAACATTTCAGTGAATTTCGTCTCCTCCAGAATCTGAGAAGGTCAAATTGCAAGTTCGAGAGAAAGTAATTCAATAATGAATGCGAAATTTGATATAAAGTCGGTCCTGAGAAATGCCCCACCGAATTTCTCAACATAAGCAGTACAATTGTAAGGGAAATAAAAAAAAGCCTCAAGAAACACAGCGTGTTAGTGTGGCCAAGAGAAATCCATAATTTAGTAGAGTAAGGAAAGACCGATCCAGATGGGGTAGCTAACTTGTCTATCTAAGGAGGTAGCTAAGGAAATCACACAACATCTGTGGAGAAAAAAGAAGAGCGTTCCAAATAAAATAAAACGAATTTTGACATGACATAGACATAAGTTTCTGTATAATAAATATAAATATGATACGCCCAAGCGCACCTTTAAATGATCTTTCTCTCAAAACATCACATCCGCTTCAAACAGGAGGATACATTGCTGCTCCTGAGCAGAACACACAGATATTCCAATTCATTGAGTGGATTTCGTGAAGCTCGAACAGGAATGTTCAACTGACCTGATAGAAATCACGTTTGGACCAGTGAATACCTTAGCTTTTATTTTTCATCTATAACTCAATAAAAAGCACACCTAATTACTTCATAGAGACAAGAACGTATCCGCTCACCTCATTCACTTAGAAGTAATTGCATGCCGAATGAATCGCACAGCGCTCAGGGGACATTTGTTGTGGACAATTCGTTGTCTTGTAGTTTGAGTAGTTGAATCAAGCGAACACCAATTCCTTCCGTGCTATTTAACATTTCAGATATCACCTCGTCACCAGGTATCCTGGAAATCCTTTCGATCCAAAAATAGTTGCGCTAAAGAAAGTGAAAGATCTAAGCATCGGAAAATGTTACGGCACACGATCAGGAAAAGCACATCAAGGTGAATGTATAACATTATGCGGCTTTTTTTAAAGCAATAAACATTCGCTTTTCATCGTCGCTGTTTTAGGGAGGACTGCAACAAGAGCTCTTGTTTGTTCACGATATTCATGAATGAATATTTCGAGCTGAAACCTGCCAATCCCTTAAATATGGTCGATAAGTAGCCAAAAGGGAACGCAAACACTGAAACCGAAGAAAAATCTCGAAAAGGTCAACCACGTTGAGAACAATCGACTCGTCTTTGAAAGCAAAATCAAAGCTATGGGTCGTCATCGCTACATAAGGCACTAAGATCAGAGAACAAGAAAACCACACAGTTCGAGTATCGTCATACGATCTCTAGTACCTTGTATACTTGAATGTCCAAACTTGCAACGACTAAAGGTGACGGAAAGTCGGATTGCCGCACTATGCCAGGTATACTGGAAAATGACAGTCCATGACACAGCTTCAGTCTACCTCTATGCTTTGCTAATACAACTCACAACTGTTTCCATAAATTCTCAGCTTTTACTAAATATGACTGGTGAAATATTACAGTTCTTAGATATTAAACAGACGGAGTTTATCATTTCAGGAAAAAGAATCCAATACGATTAACTAGCGGTGGTTATTATTGCCTGCACCCACATGCACTTCTCCTATCATGTCGAGTTGCATTCAAAACTTCATGCAAATCTAGCGTACTCGTATTGACAAACAAGCGTTACACATATTAAAAAAGGATAAAGTTCTCGGTGTTGATCAATCTCTTAAGTATGTGCCATGCATTCGACTTCATTAAGCATCGTTGGAGGTGATTGAATGCATATCTGGCCTTTACAATGACTCGCAATTGCCTATCGATGTATCGACCCAGTGCTGCTGTCCTCCTAGACAAATCTGATACCAATTTGCCAACCCCGTTGGGTTGGAAGGCTCCACGGACGGAATCGATGCTAAGTGTATTGCAGGGTGCCTCCCACCTCACAACACGCGTCTGTTACATATGTTATTCAAGTCAAATTCCCTACCTCGACAATCGCCGACTGTCTCTATGATAAAGCCAGATATCTATATCAGATCAAATACTGTCAAAGTAAGTATATTCTGAGGATGTCTACCAACAAAGTAGAACGATACACCTATTCATTTACTGATAGAATAAGGTGAAGCCAGGTCTTCAATCATAGGTAGTATTCTCATAACCAGTCATAAGGATTTAAAACGTGCTGAGGTTACACGATAAGTTAACATGGAACTTTCCAAATTACCGCTTTTTAAACTCAATACGCTGAAAGCAAATCTACAGAAAGAAGGACATCGTACCACTTGAAGCATGCTTCCACATTCTCAGACACCGAACCACTTCCCATGAAAGACACATCATCTAGTAGACCACAAGAGATGTATGAAATAGTATGGACGTTTTGAACAGCCTTAGCATAACCTGACATTCCTTGACATTGGCACCACGAATGTTCCACAATAGTGTCGCTGAAACACTTGTTTCTAACACACCTGTGAGCACTTGGAGTTTCGTGTGTTGTGAGCTCCGCCTCCGTCTGCACTGGATACTCCAACGCCTCTACCATTTTCTCCAACTCATCACTCTAAAATTACATTTAACTGAATCGCTGACAGTTCTTTTCGGATTTCAATTGAATCAGTTAACGGTCTGTGGACAACAAACTTGTCAGGGTTTCGTTATTCGTAACCAACAGACAGGTGTTTCTCGAACGAACAATGTTTGAACCCTTCCTAGCTACAAAATATACACACAGCAATAGATTGCTGGCAATACAATCAGAACATGATAGAATAAAATACGACAGACTTGAACTGGATGACAGGATGAAAGATTTGAAAAAGAAGAGAAGGTATGGTGCTATTACAAAGCCAGCATACACAGCGAACTCAAAACCCGTAGAGATAATAGCACTTTTACAACAACTTTAGGAAGTAAACAAATTAAAAGACGTTCGTAGTGAAAGAGGTAATTCAGCTTAATAATCAGCAAATAGGAAAATAAGGAATCAAAGACCGAAACAAACATACTGGAAGTAAAAAAGTAACTATGAAAGCGGAAGAAGGCTGAAAATTTTGCAACAGAAATATGGCGTCGACTATGTGAATATCTGACGAAAGACTCGTTCTAAGCAGAACCTTCTCCATTATTGATTAAAACGAAACAAAACCCTTCTTTCCATGTCTGATAACCAATCTACCATTAACAACGGCTTTGCTTAGGGTGTTGAGCACAAACTCAGCAGCAAAATAGTCAAGTGTCGTAAGCTTACAAATCGCAAAAACTTCATGATGAAATCGAAACAGTTTCACTTCTGAACGTTATGGAACTGAAACAAATCTATCACTTAATATACAGCTTCAGATTGTTCAAATGGGCCTTTAGGACTACTGCGAAATGTTAAAATACGAAGATTCAGACACATTCACGTCACCTAGAGAACTATTTGAGTTACGACTGACAAAGCGCTCAAACCTAAAGTTAAAAAATGTATTGACATGTTGATATTAATATAAACACATATTAATGCATTCATAAGTAAACGAAGCGGAAACGAAGGAAAAAAACTCATGCCTGTCCACGTTAAATCGACACGACAACCAAACTGTGCTGCGTAGTGCTTTCTGAACATATACCACTTGATTCCGATTTGTAAATCACCTTCAGCTTTATACCTGAATTTAAACTGATAAAAATTTAAACTTGTAGTACTTCCTGTTTTCACCTTTAGGCTTAAAAGAAAGAGGAATTCGGAAAAAAATAGTCGTGAAATAGAATAGCATGCTGAAAACAAGTACCTCGAGAGGGTCTAATGACAATAGAACACGGCAAATAATTCCGGGGGCGACGAATGGAAAAGGCCAGCCCAGGTAGAAAACTTGAATACCAGTTTTAGATCTATCGTGGTATAATCAGGAATGGAAGACCCGTAGCATTATCAACAGTGAGCCAAACGATGGTTTTGGTAAATGTCTTTGATCAAGACGCGTCGCCCGATTGCACCGAACATAGCCTTTGTTGAACGAAACCCTACAATACTAATTTCGTGCACAAGCAAAGAAAGAAATGCTGGACAGCTAGCGAGAAGAGAGCAAATACCCCGTTTTACATGAAAGGCGACCCATTTGGTGGAACACGTCTAAACAGAAGAAGCGTGAGCGGACCGTTAACTCCAATGCTAGAAGAAAACCCAGGACACGTTGTGTGATAGGAACCTAACAGAGGTATAATCGTTCTTGTGTCGCAAGCACTACGTCACAAGTATCTTGGAATCATAATGATTCGGAAAAGAGATTATAAGTAGATGAAAAAAACGCAAAAACAGCAAGACTTCCCCAAAAGGGGCAAAAAAAAAAGCTGTTAAGAAGTTAAAAGCACGCATTAGAAAGAAGATCAAGGTACGTACCTGTATGCCAGATATCGAATCCCAACAAGAACAGCTACAATACACCAGGAGAAGCTTATTTGGATATTTGGATGGCCTATCCTGCGTGGTTGTGGGGGCCTCAGCACAGCTTGCGTTTTTTTTGTAGTTTTGCTGGCTTAGCCATGTTGGTTCCGTGGAGTCACGTGGTCAACCAGGCCAAAGTCTGCACCAAGACCAGGAGAAACACTGTATAGGTGACTAAAATTAGCATTTGGACTAGTAAGTTATAATTTCCCCTATAAAGTACGATAAAACTCACACCATAAAACATAAATAAAACCAAGAATCTTCAAAATAGCAAGCAAATTCATATTCCAGTACTTCGACACATGAAGAGATTTGCTGAGTTATGGAGAAAGTCTGCGCCAGTACACATTTACGCGCGATCGTACGGATTTTCATCTTGTACGCTTTACTGAGGTTCTTTTTGTAAATATTTGCACATAGTGCGGTTTTTGTTACCTCTACTCTTAATCTCCTCACTTTCAGTAGTTCAAATGTTTACAGGAGCCATGCTACGGCACAGAATCACCTCCAATATGAAGAGATTTTTGACTGTTCGGGTCCAATGTCGCCTGTGAAGATGATATGTCGTTTGCATTCTGAATCTCCCATGATAGCCAACGGTGCTGTACTCTTTGTTCAAAAGATGTCGGTGAGATTGAATAACTTCAGATTTGAAAATTTTCATGAATACTCAAGTTCCTATATGTGTTATCCTCATGGATTGTTCGTCTTACATCATCGCTACTATTCTTGATATTCTGTAATAAATTGGTGGAGATAAGCTATAGTAAGAACAGCTTATGAGTAATCTTGTTACATACCGTTTAGGTTTTCAGTTCACTGTCTTTTGTTGCTTAACTTTTGCAATGGGCGCGTGTGGCACAGTGGTCGGAGGCGCGATGCAATACACATGGGATCAATCCTCGCACCCTGGCTCACCAGGCAATTTTTCCTCCATCCTTTCGGGATCTGCAGATTAGTACCAGACTTCTCTGGGAGGATAGCAGCACTATCTCGATACATCGGTAGGCCACCGCGAGTCATGGTAAAAGCCAGATATGCATTCAATCACATCAAACGATGCTTAATAAAGTCGAATGCATGGCGCATCCCTCAGGGATTGATCAACTCCGAGAGCTTTATCCTTCTTTGCTTTAACTTTTGCGTATGCTGTGCTGCCGTCGTTGAAGAGCTTTAGGTTATCCATTCTCAGTGAATAACTTTGCTTCAACGTCGTGAACTGTAGTACTTCTGACTGGGACTCTGTGAAGAAGCTGTATGGTTTTCTTTGGAGGAAAATCTCCATGTGTAGTTGTTGTCAGATTTTGAGTTGGAGCTTGTCAGTCTAGTTTGATATGTTAACAATTGCACAATGATCGACCGACAGACTGTTCTGATATGGGAAAACCTTTGTGTTTGTCTAAAATGGAAGGGTATCATTGTGGCAGGGAATTGACTAGTCCCGGAACCTGTAATGTGAAAGCAAAGAGTATTTCCTTTTGCTCCCACAACCTGGTGTTGACATTGGCAGAACTCAATGTCGGCATGCGTAGAGCCCTGATCTTTTTCTAATACCAAGACAAGCTAGATTTCTTTGTTCGCTGACTAATTTCTGTGATAGCGGTTTTCAAGAACTCGATTTCTTCTATTTTTCAGAATGGGATTTCTTAGTGGTCGGAGACGCCCTGCAATACACATGGGATCGATCCCCGCGCTGCAGGTTCGTCAAGCTTTCCAACCCTCTGGCATCAGCAAAGCGGTATCAGCCTTGTCTGGAAGGATAGCAGCACTGGCTCGATACATCGGCCGACCACCGCGAGTCATTGTAAAAGGCCAGATATGCATTCAATCACCTCCAACGATGCTTAGTGAAGTCGAATGGATGGCGCATCCTTCAGGGATTGATCAATGCCTAGAGCTTTATCCTTTATCCTTTAAGTTTTCTTTTTATGAGGCTGATTTAGTTTGTCTAGTGTAGTTCAACCTATTTTGTTTGTTTTGGACGATGTATTGGTATCGTCTACTGAACTTTTTCTTCAGATGAGTTTTTTGTTCATTTCACTTGTTTCATAGGAATTGCTTGCTGCTGAGCTTCCAAAGGTGTCCTACATTCATATTGGACTGGAGGGAAAGGAAAGCAGTCCAAACGAATGATTTAAGTATGGATTTTCATTTAATATTCAGATTCAACTAATGTTATTTATGTTCTTTTTTGGGCATTTTCGTAAATGAATTGGATCATTGCTTGAATTTCTACATATAAATACGTTCCTCCTAACGGTTTACGGGTTCATCATGGCTGGAGGTGTTCTTGGGTGTTGTGCTGTGATATACTGAAGAGGAGGAGGAGGAAGAAGAGTGGGGAGGGGGGTTTCCTCCCATCAGGGGCTCCGAAGTGAGAAGAAATCCGGGGTTTCCATTAGGAAGCCCAGCTAAGAGTAATCAATGCCAGAATCCACACTGTCTTGGTATGAAACTAGTCGCATGGTGGTAAATCTACCTCTGATCTACAACAGCGGTGATTACCTGTGGTGGTGACGACACGGAGCAGACTTTGGCCAGGCGGACCTCGGGACTGCGGGTAACCACAATAGCTAAACCAGTAAAACTCCGAAGAATGGAGATTATATTAGGCCCGCACAACCAGTGAGGACGGCCCATCCAAGTATTCAAGTGTCCAAGACAGGTTTATTTGTGCTTTTGTATACGACCTTTTATGCTTTAATGAGATAAGGATGATAGTTTAGATAGAGCAGAAGCCTCGAGATCTCTGTTCGATCTTCTTGAGGATGTACTAACTGGTTGGCTGAAGGGAAGGTGTTTCTCCATCAACGGCTAGTTTAGAGGAAAACGTTATCGATGAAACTAACATCTTTGGGAGAAGTTCAGAAAACCTAGAAGAAGAGGTACACGATGTATGTTTCTAATTCTGCTTTATTTTTGTGCAATGTTCTATTTTCTCCACTTATTTCCTAGTGGCTTTCAGATCAGTGGCTAGGTTACATTTCCGTTTTATCGTATTTTGAATTTCTTGGCTGACGACGTGTTGAGTTTGTTCTTTTTGTCATTAACATTAAGGTACTTGCATTTTTTTCAACTTATGGTAACGTGGACTAGTTTTGCTTTGGCCGTGGTATAGTTAGTTGGTAAACATGTGAAGGACGAGGAGATCTGTAGCGCACTTATTTTTTTTTTGTGATTTAACGTATACTTGGATACTTTTACAGCCCGTACTCACTGGTTGTGCGGCGCCTAGCATAGTCTCCATTTTTCGGAATTTTGCTAGTTTAGCCATTGTGTTTCCCTGATGTCCCGAGGTCAGCCTAGCCAAAGTCTGCCCCACGTCGTCAGCACCACAGGAAGTAGTCGCTATCGTAGGTCATAGAGAGATTTACCACCTCGCGATTACTTTGATACTAGGGCTGTGGTGTATTCTGATACTGTTTTGCTCTTAGCTAGGCTTCCTAATGGAAACGTCGGAGACCTCAGCTTGGGAAGCCATGCTAGGGGAACGAATCCTCCTGCTCTGCATCGTAGTCCGACGCCCAGGAACACCTCCCAGCGACGATGACTTCATAAACCGTTGGGCGAATTCAACGTATGAGGTTTAAAATATCACTATAGAAAACACTAGAAGCACATCTGGTGGCATTATTCCTAATTCCGGATTTCCATTATCGTCCGTTTTGTTACAAAGTCGATTGTTAGTTCTTCTGGATGTCCCGTTTGAATCCCCACATCATTTTACCGCTGTCTTGTTGGTTAAGCGAGTTTTTTTTTTCCTATGGTTTCCCACCCAGGGTTAACTTTTCCAGGGTCTTAACTGATGCTTATAGATAAAAAGGAGGTCGGCCAATTTTTGAAACAGACTGGTTGTTAGTAAGTAGCAACTGCTGACTTTGGTTAGCTGGCCAGTGGGCTTCAGAATGGAATCGTCGGCGTCTTTCTGTTGTGGAATGGCCCGAACGGAGATGCAACAACTTCCTTCTCATCGCATTTAACACCTTATAACAACCCCTTAATCGTTGTTAAAGGGCAGACCATTAGTAACGGTGAAAAAAAAATGACAGAGTTGACAGTGTTAGTAATTTTCCGATGGAAGGTAGACGCATTTCTGCTTCATTCATTCGCCTAGCACAATCTTATCGATCGCTGTGACACTAGAGTGACTTCTATGACCATTGCAGTGTCTTCTGTGAGCAAGATCAGTGCTAACTGTTTTGTCGTTGATATTTAAAGTGAATCTGTTACATTTGTGATTTTGAGTTGAGAAGTGTAGTGTTCCTGTTTAGTAAGTGGTAGAAAGGCCATATTATTGGCTGTGGAGTAAGAAAGAGAAAGTCGACTTTTTTTTTTTTACCATTCCTTAGCAATTTACACCCATAACGCCATTGTTAAAAGTTCAACATCTCCAACGATTGTATTGTTTAAGAAGAAATTTTTACCTATCTTGAAGATTTTTATCAAGAGAATTCAAGACGTTTTAGTCAACTTTTTCAGGACGTCTGAAGAAGTGTTAACTTTCTGATGACTGCTGTTCAGAGAGCGCAATCACAATCGAAAAAAACTGGCTTCCGTTTCTCACCCTTCAAGTCAACCTGTAGAAAAATGAGTGCGAGACTAATCAAAGCGAAGTAGCAAAAATATACTGCTCCATTAGACCTCCTCTCAACCTTCACGCAAGAAAATGGTGCTCTTGAGAGCACGCTTCGAACAGCCACCAGTAGGTGTACACGAACAGAGCAGGAGGAAAAGACTTTTCTGGTTTTTTTTTTGTCTAGGAGCTATAAAGGAGTAAACGTTGGACCACCACATTCGAATATGCTCGGCGTCGATTAAATAACCCTTTCGAAGTATTCTATGTGCTTCACACCAGCGTCTCACACGCTTTCGCAAGGGAAGTTGTATATTTATTTATATGATCTTATAAACTGATCTTCTTTAGCTGATGCGATGTTGGTATTGATCTTAGCTGTCGTTGTCGTTGTTGTACGTGTTGTTTGTCGATGGCTAACGTTTCAGCGAATTCGCCTTGCTCAGAGAGCCGTGAGTCCCACTCGTAACATCAGTGGGAATTATAAATGTAAACAATTATGTCAGCTATCTAGATAGGCTCCACGGATCTCCCTCATATGAGGGATCTCGAGCCGGTTAGTCGCGAGGCTACGTGGCGCGTCCCCAGGTGGCGGATAGGGGGTTAATCGCGGACCAAAAGCGACCTTTGCTTCCCTGAGACGCAGGTGGATCCAGGGGATGGACTCCCTGTTTCTGCTGCGCCGATTTGGCACATACTTTCTGTATTTGCTAGGCGTATTCATGCATGCGTGTGTGGGTGCATCCCTCAGCGATTCATCAACGCCAGAAATTTTATCCTTCAGCTATCTTTTTATGAACGCAAGGGTGGATATTCGATACATGTTTCTTACAGGCGCCTTTTCTGTGCATGAGGAGTGAGAGGATAATTAGTGAACCGGCAAAATTTTACTGCTAGTGTTCGGTACCACTTTATAATGTATCCGTTTTCAAATAGGGTAATTTGAATGTTCTTCAATGAACGCCAGTTTTCTATCAATTTTTCTCGGTTAAAATTAGCATTTTCTGACTCTTCGTTCAATAACCCAAAAATCTGTCCATTTTTTCTTGTGTAGAAAAATGACAATGCAATCGTTTATGTACGTGCAGTTAGGTTGCGACCGGAGATCGGTTACTAGTGCTTCCACCCCAGACATAAATATAATAGTAGAGCTTCTGGAAAGTCGTTTTCCCAATGCAATCACTACCAATTGTGCGTAGTACTTCCTAGACCATTTGAAACTGAACAGTTCAGACACCCATTTTAGAGTGTAATCAACTACAGTATCGTGAAGCCGTATATGTTTATGGCTCCTTTGAGTTGTACAAGGAGTTCGAGGATGGCATGCATAATGAAATCATTTGACACATTCGTATACAAAAGACCGTAACATCGAAGGACTCGATCACGTATGCGTCGCTCGCTTCCTTCTGCTCAGCTCTGGAGCTAAGTCGTTCATCATATTGATTTCCCGACCAAGATATCTAGGGTTCCAGGTTTAGCATTTCCCCTATTTTTTTAAGGAGGTGTTTGGCCGAATAGATTGCTCTCAACTTGGCCTTTCCAGGCTCTGAGGAGGGCGAAATCCGCCGAAACGTCAGTTTTAACGGAATAAAGACTAACATAACATCTCACGTCTGCTCGACAAGAATACGAAGAATTACTTGAGCAATGATGAGGCTAACAGAAAGTCGGTCGCAGAATTTATAAAGACAGACTTTCAAAAAAGATCAACATTACATTGTCATTTGATTCCACAAATGATCAGTTGTAGATAAGAAGGCTCCACGGAAAAGTGTATGCATGTATATATGCGTATACGTGATATATGTGGTATATATACGTATATGTATATATGTTTGTATGTATGTGTGTAAATATATGCGTATTGGCATGTGGAACATGCTTGGCTCAAAGCAATATAGAAAAACACACTAAAAATTAAAAATTCCCTCGATAAGTCGACCGACCGCTCGACAACGATTCGATCAGCAGCGTGCGTGATAGCGAGAGTCCCGGAGTGGGGACTCGATGGCATATAAAAGCAAGTCTCAGTAAGGATGGGTAATTATTTTGCCTGTAGTGTATGAAATGGCGGACCGTGTGAAAAACGAAGAGGAAGCAACTCCAACTGCAAATCAACAACCTCCGTCAAGGCCTGCTGCGGAGACGGACAATGCTCCTTCATCAGCATCTTCAAAGAGGTCAACTCCTCACGAAGCACCCAAAAAGAAAGGTGCGTCAGGCTTTTTGAAATTTCCGGGTCTTCGTCTCACGGTTTGCGCAATGGGTGTGAAACATCTATCGAACAGGTTATACGAATAATAGGTATATTTTAGTGCGCGTTTTTTGGATAGCTCCAAAGGCGATTGTAGAGCATCACGCCAAGCGTCGAGAAGAAGGACGATGCTCCCACGTGGCCAGAACATACGCGATTTGCATGTCCATGAGAACAAATAATAGAAGTTTTTTTTATCAACTGTGTGAATATACTTTGTAACAGAATGTTCAGTGAGCATTACGATTTCTCTTCATTTAGAAGCAAGCGAAATGTTCGTATATATATCGCTGTGTACTAAACGGAAAATGACATAATTCTTAAACCAGAGAAAAACTGAACTGCCCATCCACCAGATAATCTGACAGGATTTCTCATGCTGGTAGCACTGTTAAAAAAAACAGCATAGCATAAAAAATTGTATGGTGAAAAATATTGCCAAAATTTACAATCTCAGAGAAGAGCGAACACCCAAGATCTGATGGCACAACATAAATAGTACCTCTGCAATGGATAAAGCTGTGAGCTACACTTTTGTTAAGACCACGAAATGATAGTGGCAGCATGTAAAAATAGGACGTGCCAACAAACAGCCTCTCAATTACCTGAAGAATTTCATAATTCCTAATGCGAACTGAACTGTTAAGTGAAATGGTTCTGTCTATTCTGACTCATTTTGCCGATTTAGACTCGGGCTTTGCAACATGACCCATTCATAACAGCAACGTTTTTTTTTAATAACTGCGTAATAATAAATTTTTTAATAACTGAAGCTGACGATTTGACTACGTGACAGTTTTATAAAAAGAGCATTGTTATGTCATTTTTAGAACTTCACATAACTTCTCGACATGAACATTTTTGCTTCAAAATCTTTTGAAACTGGAGCCTTAGAAAACTCGAACTAAAATTTTTTAAACACAAGTTCTGCAACCGTGAGCAACAGTTAATCCTTCGGATACAGCATCTCATTTTCTGGACGTAATCTAGCTCCTTAGACCAATGACTTTTTCGGAAAACTACTTCTACTTTAACAAAAGTTGTTAAATACCATTCGTCCTGTTCGCTTTATGTATAAAAAGTAAACCTACCGTTTTGGTCAGTTCGGCAACTTAAATCATTTAGACATTTCCGTTTGCATGGAGCAGATGACAAAGCAGTCATCTATATATCTACAGCAGAATAATGGACGGAGATTGGTCACTAGTGCTAGAACGTCAGATATAAAGACAACGCCCAATCTCGGTACCAGTCGCTGTCCCTTTGCCGACACTCTCATCTGTGCGAAACACTTTTTGGATTGTCTATATATTAAGCGTTTTGGCTACCTCTTTAAGAAGGCCATAATCGGTTTGAACCGAGAAGCTAAACATATATATTGCTGTTTTGTGTTCTATGAGTAGTTCGAGAATAGTATGCATAGCAGAGAGAATACTGATCATGGATCGAGCCTTAATCGTTGAGGGGTCGATGAACGCCAGATCATCGCTGTATACTAGCTTATTGGTTTTCACAAGTGAGACATATGAGAGCGCATTTGTTGGTGATTTAATTTTAGGCTGCTAAATACCTGGTGGTTCTAAATCTTCCACGCTTGACAATTAAACGCAATCTGTGTTCACTTTTCAGCATTGACCATTGAATTGTTTTTCAGATAATGTACCGCAAATAGAAGAGTCTTTAAGATGCTTTTTCGTTTTTTCTGAGTTATAGAACGTTATAGGAAAAGTTTTATCGAAGTGTTAAAAATAAAATAATAAGCGGAAAGTTTCCACCGACGACGTGTTGCCTCAATCATGTAGAAAATTACAGCGGTACGCAAAATTCATCAGGTATCACAGGTTCTTTTACTGTCCTCTCATCCCTCACACAAAAAAGTGAGCATGTGAGAGACATGTTCCGAACAGCCGCCTACCAGTATACGCAAGAAAAGACAGCACGAAGAAGAAGCTTCTTGGGGTAGGTTTACAGGGAAACCCAAGCCTTCATTCAGTAATAATAGAGATAATAAGGTTCTGCTAATCCTGGCCTTCATTTCCTATGCACAGCGAAAAATTGCCAAGAATGATTTAAGGGTAGAGTGGATGATTGCATGGGTCCAGATATAGTTCATTTGATATCGTTTAAAGCATGCAGGGAGCAATATATTAGCGAAATGGATAGACAGATGTGTTCCTGTGAAAATGAACATGTAGTTGGTAAATTTAAGGTCAGACCAAACACTACACAAGGCGCGAAAAGGCTACGGAAACGTAACCGAGATGATTTTGAAATAGAAGCAATTATTCTAGTGGAAAATTCAAAAACATCTGTGCGCAGAATTCTTAAAGCGTGTTGGAGAACTTTCAATCATTCAGAAAGGGACCACAAGGAAGAGTGTCTTGTAAAAACGCGTGATCACGCACCATAACTCAGGCGGACTTTCCCAAATAAGCCGTGCATATTCCTCACTCATGTAAAACTCTGTGCTGTCGGTCTCTAACAATGACTCAAAGATTTTCAAAAAACGAAACGATTCTTGGTTTTTAGATTGTCAAGCAAACGCAATTTTGATAGCAAGTTCTTCTCGTCTAACGTTTTGACGTCTTCGCCTTTCTCAGTGGATGTTTAAAATAGCTTTTTCTCTGCGAATAAAACTTAGGTAATGAATATTTTTGGCTAAAGAGACTGCATTTCACTAGGACCGTGTCTTTTCCAGCAATAACAATTCGCCGACACCATTCTCTGTATTGATCGCAAAGAAGTTATTCTAGAGGTCTACTTAATTTGCCCAGCAAAAGAGCGTGCAATAGTCTTGTGGAATCTTTATCAAAGTCGGCAAAGCATACGTTCCGCTTGGCTAATGTATGGTGTCATTAGGACGATATCATCAGCAAAGCGAAGGTCATGTAACTGTCGACCATCGATTTTCACTCCCATATTATCCTATAAGGGCGCGTGTGGCGCAGTGGTTGGAGGCGCCACTGTGGCGCACACGTGAAATGCGTCCATGGCCCACCAAGCCTTCCATCCTTCCGCGGGGTCGGCAAATTGGTTCCAGACTTGTCTGGGGGGATAGCAGCACTGGCTCGATACATCGGCCGGCCACCGCGAGTCATTGTAAAGGCCAGATATGCATTCAATCACCTCCAACGATGCTTAATGAAGTCGAATGCATGGCGCATCCCTCAGGGATTGATCAACGCCGAGAGCTTTGTCCTTTACTCCTAATAGAATAGAATAATTTTCAAAATTTTCAATTTTTCAATGATATTAAAGAATAATATCCTTTACCCACGTTCCTCAGACGATCTTCTTGGTCCGATCTTGGCATTGAAATCTCCAATGATGACCTTGAAGAATGTATGGTCTTCTCTGCAGAACCTCTCCAAATCCATGTAGAACGCTTCGACTTCTTCTTCGCCATAGTTTGATGTTGGCGCATGAACGACGAAGATTGTCAAAGCCGGTATTGATCCACATCTTTTTAATCGTAAACGACCGATTCGGGTTTTAAGGTGTTCAAATGAATCGATGTGCATGGATGAACTCGTGTCGACGAGAACGCCGACACCGCCTACTCCTCTACTGTCGCATGTTCCGAGAAATAGTTCTTCCCATGTGTCATATACAGCGTTGAATAGGTGGCGTCGTCTCGGCTTGAGCAGGCCGATGACGTCGTACCTTATCATTCTTGCTTGCATGAACAAGTCCTCTATGAAGGACTCGGATGCAAGTGTACGCGTGTTGTAGATACAGATCGTCACCATAGTTCTTGATCCAAGCAGCTTCCATTGGCCCTGAGATTTTAGCAGCCTCTCCGTACTCGTCCTACCCAACGCTGCGAAAATCGGGACTCTTTCGGGGTCAGGGGAATGAAGCCCTTTTTTTTTTTTACTGTATTCAGCATTTTCGATACCCACGTAGAGCCTGCTGGGCTCTGAACGTGGGGTCTGGTTATACTCACGGGCAGCTTGCCAGGCTTTCCCAGTGTGGACATGGAGCTTATTTGTTGGAGGCGACTCGTAACCGCCTCCCGTATACTTCCCTGTCACATGAATGCAGGCTTTTGGCCGAATTGACTCGTAGAATGCAATCCGCATAAAGTAAGAACGCGCTCACACACGCATGCATGAATACGCCTAGCAAATACAGAAAGTGTGTGCCAAATCGGCGCAGCAGAAAAAGGGAGCCCATCCCCTGGATCAACCTGCGTCTCAGAGAAGCAAAGGTCGCATTTGGTCCGCGATAAACCCCCTATCCGCCACCCGGGGACGCGCCACGTAACCTCGCGATTAACCGGCTCGAGATCCCTCATATGAAGGAGATCCGTGGATTTCCTGACCTAGACAGACATAACTGGAGCACTCGGAGATATTCGTTCCGTGGAGCGTGAATGGAGCACAAGAAGTCAAGCCGTTTTTTTATACATCGTCTTCGTGGAATAACACCGTGCCGTCGACAAAACGATACGGCTTTCCACTTGTGTACCGATTACAATAGAACGTGGAAGGAGATACAGGTGATATATCACCTGTATCACCTGTAGTCCCGTCGATCGTCGAGCGACTTGAGCGAGCACCAGTAAATCCCCCAATTTTCTCTATCGCTTGCAAGAGTAGCCCAGGGGGTTCCGCTTGCTTTAAGGGCTCGTCGAGCACTGAATCTTTCTTCTAGGCTTTTCGTGAATAACTCTGACCATTGGGTCGCTGGTCTTCCTGCAGTATGTTTGACATCCCGAGGAGTCCATTCACTAACGGCTCTTGTCCATTAGTTGTCATTCATACGCATTACGTGTCCAGCCCACCTTATCTTCGACTGTTTGGCGTATAGAACGGCATCTTTGATTTTCGATCGTTGACGTAGGTCGGAGCTCGGATCCCATCCCTTACTTGTGTGAAACAGGATACTCCTGGCATCGTCCTTTCGACTGTGCGTTCGGTAACGGTGAGTGATCTTTCGTCCTGCTTACGTAGCGACCAGGTTTCTGACGCATACGTTAGGACACCGGCAACCGTGGAGTCGAAAAGGTGGGCACGGAGTCGGGGGGCACGTGAAAATGCGCCCATGGCCCACCAAGCCTTCCATCCCTCCGGGGTCGGCAAATTGGTTCCAGACTTTCTTGGGAGGATAGCAGCACTGGCTCGATACATCGGCCGGCCACCGCGAATCATTGTAAAGGCCAGATATGCATTCAATCACCTCCAACGATGCTTACTGAAGTCGAATGCATGGCGCATCCCTCAGGGATTGATCAACGCCGAGAGCTTTATCCTTCATCCTTTTACGTTAGGACAGAAAGAACCGTTGAGTCGAAAAGGTGGGCATGGAGTCGGGTGTTCTTTGTTCTCTTCACTAGATCCTCGATGCTCTTGAAAGCTCCCAAGCCGCTCGTTTCCTTCTGCTCAGCTCTGGAGCTAAGTCGTTCATCATATTGATTTCCCGACCTAGGTAGACATAACTGGAGCATTCGGAGATATTCGTTCCGTTGAGCGTGAATGGGGCAAACGAAACCAATCCGTTCCTCATGAACATGGTTTTTGTGAGACTTAGTCGAAGACCAATCTTTTCACACGCTCTATCAAAGTCAACAGGCATGCGTTCCGCTTGGCTAATGTCTGGTATTATGAGGACGGCTTCATCAGCAAAGCGAAGATGCTGTAACTATCAACCATCGATTTTCACTCCCATATTATCCCATTCCAATGCTCGCATAACGTCTTCTAGGGTGGACGTAAATAATTTTTACGAGTTCGTATTGTCTTGTCTAACTCCTCTTTTGATCTGGATATTATCATGGTTGTAGAATGTTGATATCTCAGTTGTGAAATTTTTGTACAGCTCACGAAGGATCTTTAAGCACTGAGCACGAACTCCTTGACTAACAAGGGCTTCCATGACTGCTTCTATCTGAATTGAATCAAAGGCCTTCTGTAAGTCAATGAAAGTGTGAGAGAGCGGTCTTTTGTACTCTCGCGGTACTTCTATGAGCCTTGTTATCGTGTGAATGTGGTCCACCGTACTAAAGCCTTTTCGAAACCCTGCTTGCTTGCATGGTTGTCCTTCGGCCAGTGTTCCGTCAATTCTGTTTAGGATGACTCGAGTGAACAGTTTGTAGACGACAGACAGCAAGCAGATTGGGCGATAGTTGCCTACATCGTGTAGGTTGCCCTTCTTGAAAAACAACACGGTCTTGCTTGTCTTCCACTGAGTAGGGGCCTTCCATTCAGACAGGTAATGTGAGGAGACCCGAGCCAGTGTGTTAATGAGGACTGGCAAAATGTTCTTCAGTTGTTCTGATCTTATCCTGTCCGGACCTGATGTTGTTCGATTTTTCACCGACGAAATGGCATGTCGGATTTCGGAAGGGAGAATAGGTGGTGCAACACATCCATCCTCTTCTGTTTCATAATACGGGAGATGGACGTGGCTATCGATGAGATATGAGTAATAATCGTGTAATTTAAAACAGTTTAATCAAATCTTGTGCAGCAGCTATGTGGGGCCAGTAGAATATGGGCGAACTTGTCAATAGGAACGGTGAAGCGCCTCCCAACGGTTTACCGCCTCATCGTGGCTGGGAGGTGTTCCTGGGTGTTGGACTGCGATGTACAGCGTGAAGATTCGTTTCCCAGGCAAGGTCTCCCAAAATGAGAGAGAACCCGACGTTTCCGTCAGGAAGCCAAGCGAAGAGCAAGCCAATAAAAGGATCCGCCACCGTCCTGGTATCAAAGTCGCACGGTGGCAAATCTCCCTCTGATCAAGAAGGGCTGCAACTGCCAGTGGTGGTGAAAACTTGGGGCAGAGTTTGGCTAGTTAGGTCTCAGGATTCCAAATAAAAGGATAAAGCTCTTGGCGTTGCTCAATCTCTGAGGGATGCGTCATGCATTCGACTTCATTAAGTATCGTTGGAGGTGATTGAATGCATATCTAGCCTTTACAATGACTCGCGGTGGCCGGCCGATGTATCGAGCCAGTGCTGCGATCCTCTAAGACAAGTCTGGTACCAATTTGCCGATCCCGGAGGGATGGAAGGCTTAGTGGGCCACGGGCGCAGGAATCGATTCCACGTGCGTGTCGCAGTGGCGCTTCCAGCCACTTTGCCACACGCGCCCTACCAGGATTCTAGAGAACCACAATGGCTTAACCAGCAAATTTCCGAAAAGTGGTAATTATACTGGGTCCCTCATAACAATTGAGGACAGGCCATTCAAGTATCAAATGAGTAAGCAACCGTGAAGCAGGACCATCACAAACTTTGAGTGTCTTCTCATGATATCGCATTCTCCTTGCTGAATTCATCAACACATTGTCAAAAACCCATCTCTTCCTGTTTCAATTTGTCTATATGTCCTCGCCGCTGAGTGCGAGTTCGCAGCTCAGGACGTCACAGACATTAGTGCAAATTCGCATAACCGTGCTGGCAAAATTGAAGCGACACAATTTACTTTCGTGGCCATTGTGCTTATGAGATTAGGGACTTGAGCATTTAATACTATTATCCGATCCCTTAATCCTTTTATCGATGCCACCACTTCGTGTTGGTCGATAGAGACAAAAGGATGAGCCATCTCCGAATGCAATTAGTTAAACTATTGAATTTTACAAAGGAATTAGGAATATAACTTTCTACCGTTTGTAAGCGGCGGTTGTTGCGCACTGGTCGGAAGCGCCATCCTATACACAAATGGGATCGATAACCACGCCCCAGGCGCACCGACCCCTCTATCCCACCGGGTTCTGCAAATTGATACCAGACTAATGCTGGAGGAAAACAGCACTGGCTCGATTCAGCGGACAGAGTGTGAATTCTGTGCGGTTGGTTTTCACGCGACATACTCAGTAGAAGCCGCACAAAAAGCCATGAGTGTGCAAAGGAGGCATTCTGTGCTCAATGTGATTGAAATCCTGGCTTAGCATTTCCCCTATTTCTTTAAGGAGGTGTTTGGTCGAATAGATTGCTCTCAACTTGGCCTTTCCAGGCTCTGAGGAAGGCGAAAACTGCCGAAACGTCAGTTTTAACGGAATAAAGACTAACATAACATCTCACGTTTGCTCGACAAGAATACGAAGAATTACTTGAGCAATGTCGAGGCTAATAGAAAGTCGGTCGCAGAATTTATAAAGACAGACTTTCAAAAAAGATCAACATTACCTTGTCATTTGATTCCACAAATGATCAGTTGTAGATAAGAAGGCTCCACGGAAAAGTGTATGCATGTATATATGCGTATACGTGATATATGTGGTATATATATGTATATGTATATATGTTTGTATGTATGTGTCTAAATATATGCATATTGGCACGTGGAACATGCTTGGCTCAAAGCAATATAGAAAAAACACACTAAAAAATAAAAATTCCCTCGATAAGTCGACCGACCGCTCGACAACGATTCGATCAGCAGAGTGCGTGATAGCGAAAGTCCCGGAGTGGGGACTCGATGGCATATAAACGCAAGTCTCAGTAAGGATGGATAATTATTTTGCCTGCAGTGTATGAAATGGCGGACCGTGTGAAAAACGAAGAGGAAGCAACTCCAACTGCAAATCAACAACCTCCGTCAAGGCCTGCTGCGGAGACGGACAATGCTCCTTCATCAGCATCTTCAAAGAGGTCAACTCCTCACGAAGCACCCAAAAAAGAAAGGTGCGTCAGGCTTTTTGAAATTTCCGGGTCTTCGTCTCACGGTTTGCGCAATGGGTGTGAAACATCTGTCGAACAGGTTATACGAATAATAGGTTTATTTTAGTGCGCGTTTTTTGGATAGCTCCAAAGGCGATGGTAGAGCATCACGCCAAGCGTCGAGAAGAAGGACGATGCTCCCACCTGGCCAGAACATACGCGATTTGCAAGTCCATAAGAACAAATAATAAAAGTTTTTTTTATCAACTGTGTGAATAAACTTTGTAACAGAATGTTCAGTCAGTATTACGATTTCTCTTCATTTAGAAGCAAGCGATATTTTCGTGTTTATATCGCTGTATACAAAACGGAAAATTACCTCATTCTTAAACCAGAAAAAAAACTGAACTGCCCATCCGCCAGATAATCTGACAGGATTTCT